>DWDX01005397.1:0-10568 GCA_018245675.1 Agara michaeli | reverse complement strand
TCCAGACTCCGAGTCACTACTAGAAATTATAAATTAGAAAAATCCAATAGTACCCAACCCGGGATTTGAACCCAGGATCTCCCGATTGGCAGTCGCGCTAGCAACCGCCCGACCAACGAGGCAGGCACTTTTCAATTTATATGTACTCGTATAATAAAATATTTATATAAAAACTGCTTTACTTTTAACGCTACAAAACATTTACAAACACTTTAACCATTAACCTGTTAAGTTAGGATTGCATTAACAATCATTAGTTTTATTGTGCTTAATTGATTTTTTTACCTCACTACGAATTAATGATACAGCTTTTGGAGGTTGCGCCACTGTTTATCACGAACCGGCCACCTATGTTGTTCTGACTTAGCGGAAGTTCATACAACAACACGGTCATTATTTAAGACAATATTTGCCATTAACTTTGTCATAACTAGACCATGTACGGTTACGAAACAATAAACTTAATTGTGAACAAGACAAGACAAAACGTTTCAAACACAACAGTGATAAAGTAGTTCTTGCGAAATGCTAAATTCTCTCATAAATCATTTACTGTAATTTCGACCTTATTAAAATCGGGCTAGAGTGTAAATTTAATTGAAACAAAACCCGCTAGTAGATTGTAGAGTTATTCAGTCCATTATTTAAGACTAAAACAGCATTAGCACGTGGCTGTTCCACATTTAAATTGTACCTATTTTAAATAGCAATCGTTTACAGTACCGCGATTAATTGTCCCAAATTTAACTGTAAGCTTTGGTTAACGATAACCTTATAAATGTATCATATAACTGCAATAGCAAACATATATAATTTTCAGAATAAATCCATATTAACATATAATCAGGCCTACCTTTAATGACATTATAGCATCATGCTATTAATGCTTATCATGTGTGCTAAAATTATACTGTACAAAGCAAATGTATAAAAACATAAAGAAGGTTGAATACAGACTGTTGATATAATATGGATATAGATTTAATATCCGTTCTGCGGATGAACTTTGAACGAAATATTATATCATCTTTAAAAGATTGATTCTCAATCGTTACTGCAACCTTGTCACATATCGTGAAACGGCTTTAGAATTTCCGTTACTATTTCCTTATAACTTTTAGTAATGTTTATATCAACGTACAATTTATAAATGCTTTATCATTCTGGTTGATTATATTCATTTAAACCTAACTTGTACATTGAAAATCTATCTCGGTAAAAGCATTATTATTACAATTTGTCTAATATTGAATGTCATGCATATTTTATTTTAATTCGTAACGCAACACATTCGCTTACGTTTATAATAAAATAAGAAATAGCGTGGATTGCAACTTGTTATCATTTAGCAAATACATTCTAAAACACTTCGCTAATGAAAAAACAAAAACGTGCGCAGTGATTTTTTCAATGCAATCGTTTATTAAAGTGTTAGCGACCAGCCGACCGTTACCGAGCAAGGTTGCCGCTGCGTCGAGTTCAGTTTCACTTAATGGATGTAATTTTATCTAACCTACACTACTATAACTGTATCAGTTCGTATGTGTGTTGAAAATTTTGTTGACTAGTCGTTGCTGCAATCGCGGGAAGCCGGGCGCACACTCCACCACTCTGCTCCAGTGATGGTTGGTGAAGGTACTCGTAAATATTTGTTAAAAAAAAATACGTCACTATGATACGATTGTAATATTTATTGGTGAAGGACACTGGATTATAATAAGGTTTTAAAATCAATGCAGACCCAAAAATGTTATGAAAATTCGTCTACTTAATTCGAGCTTTCCGAGAATTAAAACATAAGCTTAATAAAACTTACAAACTATCAAATATAAACAGATCGACATTGTAACAATCGTCAAAGTTATGTATGTAGGGGGTGACTTGATCCATATTTCTTTCTACCCATTTATCTATTTATCTATTCCTTTCTACATCCAATTATATATATGTAAATGATAATCAATCTCTACATAATAATAATCTGTCTCTACCAATATACGTTTCTACCTATCTACGCATGCTCCGCTCTACCTGTCAATCTATCTATATTTCAACCTGTCTATTTTGCGTAACAAAATACATATAAATACGTAGTCTTCATATATGCAATGGATCCACGTTATTTAACTAGTCAATTCCAAGTTCGCGGTAACGTGTGAGAGAAAGTTCTTACGTGCAACGGCCGTAGTTACAATTGGCTAACGTTGCGTGCGAATACGTCGATAAATGATTCCATTATGACGTATATTTCTTAACTTCGTTAACGAGTAATACAATATATAGCGTTAATTTGCGTGATCGAAACATTTATGTACGATTTGAATTTACATTTAACACATGCGGCGTAAACTTTTTTTATATGTATAAAAAAACAATATTCACATTAAATATTGGACCTCTGAAGTGGTTTTACCTCTCTCAGGTGGCTAACTGTTCTAAAAATACCACGTAACCTGGTTTTCGATTGAAGTTTGCATGTGTTTATGTCTATGTGCATTTTAAATCACCAATAAGTAATTGGAAATCGGTTTACCTTGTTCCGCGGTCGTCGCTATAGGTAAATATGTGATCTTTACGATGTTATCGCGCGTCGCGTAATGACACGGAAGCGTCGCGTGCGGTAGATCATAGCGAATAGTGTGCATGAGGCCTAAGCATTGAATATCGTTAGTTCAAACCCAAAGGACTACGTATTTATTTATTTATTTAAACTTGATTGTAGCACCTAGCAATAAACAATATTACAACTATTTTAAAGTACATCACACACATATGTATTACGTACATATGTATATTCATGTCTAATTAGTATGTCTTATATATGTCGTAAAAAAATTATTAATCCATATGCATACATCACAATGACTCTACATTTTAAAATAATGTCGCTTCATCGTTTAAAGCTGGAGCCGTAATACATAGTCTATTTATTTCGCAAATGCCCGAGAATAGGAACCAGGAAGCGCAGCGCGCAGTGTCTCTGGTGTCGCACGTCCGCTATCAGATGCACAGACACGAAAATCGGCATTTTAATGAAACTCACTCCTCTGCTCGATTTAATTAGTCTCGATCTAATGTTACTTAGGACTAACAGCGAACAATAAAGATCGAACATTCCCCCGCTAATAATTAGGACTGGTTCACGGATGTCTGATAGCAGAATGGCCGCCTTAGCGTTAATTTTATTTGAGTTAATGGGTTCTGTTGTAGAGGAAGTGGATCGCCGATACCAGCTCGTCCGATAGCTGCACGCGACGCGACCTGTCGTTATGTGGCTTGTATGATTCAAGACGACAAACAGGCTCCGTATCTTTAACTTTCTCGATAGGATTTTTTATAATGGATTTAATTCGAAACAATAGCCATGAAGCTCAATATTGAAGTATTGTATTGACGTGCAATTATAGAAATTTAGTATTTTATTCAATGTGACTCTATGTGTTAAATAAATCTTGTTTTCTAATTATTTATAGTTTCAGTGTTACTTCGTTTTCTTATTGTAAACATTGCTGCAAAGTACAAATTGATGACACAATATGTACACGTATTTTTAAAAGGTTAACAACTGCAGTATTAATATATCAAAACGTCTTAGATATAGATATGAGATCTGTTAACAATACTACTGTCCGCGCCGTGGCGACCACCTGTAGCGCTGACTCTATACAAAAGACTTCAACGAGATGAACTGCAATTTACTGTATGTGGGGATTTTTTAAATAATAATGAAAAAGATGTTCTACAACTATTGACCTTTTTTATATTATTTTATTATGTCGAGAAAGCATTTTGTTATAAATAATTTTACTAGTCGATTAATTCGAACACTATAATAATAACAATGAGTGTAATTGTGCAAATTTAAATATTTCAATATTGCTATAGCTTTACCGTTCATTTGCTTAATATGGTTCATTGAAAAATTCTTTTTCGACTGTATTGAATCCCATTTAAATCAATCATGAGTATAGGCCTCAGAAGCCATAACGCTTGTGGCAACAATCTGCAAATTCAATTACAACAATAACAATCAATCAACTACGACATCGTATTTGAAGGCAATAGATAGCTGGGCCGCTTGAACCGCTAATCGGTCCGAACCAGCCCCATCGATAATGCTAGGTTGCGGCCCACGCTGGCACGCGTCCGTCGAATTCAGAATACATTACTATCCGATGTTTATTCTCTTGTAATAAAGAACTTTTAAAATGCTTTTATGTTAATACAATGCGTTTAATTATGAATAATTTTAATTATAGAGCATTTATAATACTAATAGAGTCTGTTGTCGTGTGGTCAAAAAATCAAAATTCTAGCAAACAGATAAAATTCAGTTAATCAATTGGTAAAAAAAATAATTTTCTATATTAAAAATAATAAAATATATATATGTGTATAATCTATTATTGTTAAACGGATGTACTCGAATATAGTAAATTGCCTAAGCCTTAAATTGAAAGTTATGTACACGTAGCCTTCATTTTTATTTCACGTGCGATATAAATAACTCGCGAGTTGGTAATTGTAATATATATAAATTATATAAAATTGCAAACTGCAGAAGAATTCAGAAGTGTTTAATTTTTTCAATATATTTCCAGTCTGCTGACTCAAGGTTGGCGAACTAAGGGAATATTTACCGTGAGTGGCTCGCGCGCGGAATTAATATAGAAAAAAAAAACATTACATACAATCACACGCCCGCATAACTAATACGTGTTGAAACTGCAATGGCTGTTATTGTTTATTGTGTTCTTATCGATATCTTGTATTTGTCGGACTTCTGTGCCACGTACAATAGCTCGTTGAGAGCGACCTTGGTTTTTGTGGAATCGAGACAACAGCGCGCCGGTTGACAGTTGTGTGACCCGCGAAACGATTGCCATTTGAATTAATATAACAATAAGTTGTGTTTTAACAAATTAATATTACAACAACAATACAATACAACAACAACAACAATACAATACAACATCAATACAATACAACAACAATAACAATACAACAGTACAACAACAACAACAACGACAATACAATACAACAACAACAATACAACAATAACAATACAACAATAACAATAATACAACAATACTATTAAAATAAAAATGAATAAGCATCTACCGTGCAAGGTGCTACAATGTAGCGCTTGTCATTTCCATTTTAAATTATGGATAAATACAGGCTACTATATATAAAAAGCTTATTACTTAGAAGGAAAGTCGATACAATTGTATCACGCACTCTCATAAAACTTCAAAGAGCGAAGAGAATTTTGTTCCATCAGCGTGTTTGTCTTGGTCTATTTGACACCAAACACGATGTAGGCCCGGGTAGATAATCAAATTTTTAAATCGTAAATCAACAATATCTGAGGTTAGTTTTTATTGGTTTTGATTTAGTTAACTTACGTCAATTGTAATTTACGTATTCTAAAATCGCAAGAGGTGTTTTGAAAGAAATATATCGAAATCCATTAAAATCTACATGCAACCAGTTTTATATCATTATTTTTATGTATGAAAAAACATGAAACATGCAATCGTAGATCCGGTGTTGTACCGACAATAGAAAGGATCAATCACAGTAGTCATAATTCATTCTCATTGTGCATCTTTTTCATATTAGATGAAACGGAAAGAGACAGATGTAACACGAATTTGGCAAGCTAACGAAGTGTAGATTAGAGATAAGGAGTAGATTTCTAACGTGTAGGCGAGGAACCATTATGTTACTATGAATAGGTATGTTTATCGCGGTTCAAATTTTGCAATACCTTATTAACAATTTACAACAGTATCACGTTGGCACAAATTATAATCTAGATTATAAATTCAACACCTACAGTGAGATATTTCATAGGCGCCATAATAATAGGGCTACCTAAGCTCTATGGCGCCTGTGCCCTTACATCCTAGTAAGCACGCAGTCAAATTTAGACCTTAACCTTTTAGGCTACAGTTGAAATTCGATTGTACGTGCCTGCAGCTCCCTAATGTAATGACATTAGAATATGTCTACCCGGTTCCTATTGTCTGCATTGATTACACTGTATTGTTGCTGCCAGTATACCAATTTGGACCTTGTGTCGAGGTCATGAGACCTTTATTCGCTTGTAGCACACAAGGGGCACGGCATATGACATAATTGCTTGTTTGCTATATTGTCCACTTGATAAAATCGGTTACGATTGGAAAGTAGGACGACATTGAGGTAGGCTTTTGCAAGATTGCATTGGTCAGTGTCAACGAATTTGTCTCAGAGGTTATGCAATTGTTCGTTATTAACTGTAACATAAAACTGAAATGCAACTGACGTTCTTCATTCGTTATATTTGGAGAAAAGAGAGAGGGAAAGAAGGGGGTGGGGGGTCATTTTACGATTATCATATTTGCAAAACGAATTTTTTACGTTACTTAGCTATGGCTCCAAATGTCAACAGTTTATTTCCATTAAATACTTAACAAAACCCTAATCTTTTAATCTCTGGTGTGTCACTTGCACAACAGTTGCACTATACTATTTGACTGGAATTAATTTCTTTCCTACAAAAAGATTTAATTTAAAATCTGCGCAATCATTTCGGTTCAAACTTAATTATAATATAAAAAGGCAAATTTATATTTTTTGTACAGCAATTTCCTCATATATAAATCACTCTCGATATTTTCAAATACAATCATAAAATTAGTGTATTTCAATTGTCACGATATAATTTAACTCTCAAATATTATGTATAACTGAAAACCGTCCAAATTACACCAATAACACCAACATTTACATCGGCCGGATACTTAACTCCTCTTCAAAAAGCCTCTTCAAAAAGACATCTCGAAGCCGGTTCCATAGTATTTAGAACCTAATTAAATCATTTTCTTTCTAAGGCCTAAAAGAAGTTTTCTTTATAACGACTTCATCCACGCCATCTCAGTATTACACTTTCTTTAGCTCTTTTACCAGATAAATGTAGCAGGCGGTGAGGCTCGCGTGCCAGATCTAATTTACAAAAATGGTCAATTCCACTTCTAACACCTCGTAAGAATTCAATTACAATTTAACGCAATTTGCGCATGCGAAGGTTCTGGCGACGTAGCTAATCCCGATTGCTCTAAATACGCTTAAAATAAATTCTAACGTCGCCGAGCGAAAGCCGTCGACTTTATTGCGTTACATTAGCGACCATTTTGGTATGTGTTGATGAGGGAAGAGTTAAACTGTCAATATATGCAAATAAGTGTTAATCTGATGAGTGTGCACGTGGGTTAGTTTAACTTGCGACTGTGTTTTATTAAAGATCTGCGCCGGAGATTCGACCCACGGCCGCGCGTTCCGTGTTCGGGATTGTCCTGGCATTAGAGGGCTGTCACACCGCGCGAGTGATAGTGTAGTATGATTATTACTAAAAAACTAAATACGTAAGATCACGCCAGGTCCCTAACGGGGTAGGCAGAAAGCACCGAGTGCCAGATATCTCTGTCCTTGCGAACCTGACGCGCTTCGTCTACATTCATCACTCTTCATGCATACACGCCGGTTCCGGAGACTCTTGACTGCTCCGGCAGCCAGTGTCGGGCCTATTTGGTCGAGATAGGACAGTCTAGGTCACCCTCGGCGCCTACATCCATCAACACTCGCATTGTATATAACAAAAACTAATAACAATATATGTATATATATATCTATTATACATACAAATACAGTAAATTTGGACTTTGTTTCAATGTATTTCCAATATACAGTATTTTGGACTTTGTTTCAATTTATTATTATTTCATAATAATATCTGCGACTGTAACTTACCATTTCTTTTTCGGAAATATTTAAAATAATAAAAATCTGTCATAAATATTTAATATAATATTCAA
Source organism: Agara michaeli (assembly GCA_018245675.1). Taxonomy (NCBI): domain Eukaryota; kingdom Metazoa; phylum Arthropoda; class Insecta; order Lepidoptera; family Hesperiidae; genus Agara; species Agara michaeli. The sequence continues at coordinate 2,706 of DWDX01005397.1, read as the reverse complement.
GTAGATGCTTACTGAAACAGCATGAAGAATAATGCTTCAAGGCATATGCAAGAGCAAGGCATATGCATAGGCAAGGCAAGGCAAGGCTCCAATAGGTAGATATACAAAGTTTCATAGCAAGGGAAATATTGTGATGACGTTTTCAGAACTCTTGCATAGGCACAAATCACACTATATGACTCCTTAGCGTCCTGTTGCAGTGACGTTAAACTACGACATACCCGGTTCTGAGTTTCCGGCGGCCGGATCGTGTGAAACAACTCTAAGCCGTATTTCAATACAAGGAGCAACTTGCAAAAGATGAATGTCACAGTTTGATTTTAGAATTTGAAATGTATTTCGCGCTTGCCCATGTATCCTATGAATTTGACATGAGCTACTGGGAAATGATAAGGTTAGCGCATTTCTGCTTTCAGGCCCGTTGCTGGTGTTTCGACATGTGGCGTCCACAAATAGCCTTAAGCAATTGGCACGTAGATATTTGTTACGTTCGCAATCCAATAACGTGTCTTGACAAATCTCATAAATATTTATAATTGTTGTTTCCTTTAATTGCGTATATGAATGTTAATGTAACTTTTTTCGTATAAAATATGTTTTTAGAACATTCTATGAGATTAAATACACAATGAACATACAATTTAATTTTTAAGACCTTCATTAGGTACTTATATAAGCTTAGTTTAATATTTGGAATATTAAAAAGAAAATTATAAAGACTATTACGTATAAATCTTACTTAACAAAACACTATCATAATTGCAAACAATTAAATCGTTTACGAACTGGTAAGAAAGTTATGTGAGCGTAGTGGCAAGTATCAGTACTCAACAGAGCTCGGTGCGAAGACACACCATGGGAGAAAGTACAAGTGACAATGTAATCTCATAAGATCGAGGGATACATTGTGTAACCGCTGCGTAGAGATCTCCGGTGGTAATAGAGAAATCTTAGGAAACAGAGTAATTGAGAGTTAGATATAGAGAGTAGAGTAGATTTTAATGATGTCAAAGTTTTAACCATCATAACCATCATAAGTTTTAATAGTCAAAACCATCACATCACTTAATACATCTTGTATTGCAATCACCACCACCTATTCATCTTGTATTAAACTTTGTCACATTGTTATATACCTTATGACTTATAGATCCTTCAACTTTAGTACCTGTATCCTCTTTTGTTTTAAAATTATTTTATATTACATAGTATGTTGCATTTTGTGAATAAAATTTTCTTTCTTAGTTATCTTTCGCAATTTCTGATCGTGTTTTCCTTTAAAAATTAATTTCCGTTTGAATGTGGTTTTTCTAAGTATTAGTGATCCATTTTAGAACGCATTATAATACTTTCAATAGTCACCTTCGATTATTTAAATCGATATGACTATAATAGAGTAGCAACATGAACGAATGTAACGATCCACTTCGGATATAGTTCATTCGGATCTCTACGATAGAGATCGTTTAATTACAAAATCCAAATCCATTACCGATTACGAACTGTTTCTGCCTGATCGACCCACATCACTCGAACTCAACAACACATTGTTCCCCGTTACCAACAATACGGACTCGATTTAAACATGTCGATAGCTAATATCGATTATCGATAGCCTTGCACGGATATGGGCAGAAAGTTATTGTTTCAAATCGCAATCAATCAGAAGCTGTAAAGTGAATGTAATACATGCCCAATTATACGTTATATGTACATTTCGTAAGCGCTGCCAACGCGAACACCAACGGCTTGAACAACAATACCAGTACCTTTGTTATGGACAACACCAGTTTAGAGGTTCGAAAATGTGCAATGATCAAATGATTTCTCCGGGACTTCACGCACGAAATAGTCAAATAGAAATGACACAATATTTATGTAGGTATATGTAATGATGCAGTAAACTAAAGTTATTATAGGTACTTTAAGTAGGTTTAAAATAAAATGTGTAAGTAATGTCTGAAATTTATTTGTTAGTTTATAAATGTAAATATTTTGGGAATATTTCTTTCGCCTATGTTAAGAGAGGGAGGGGGGGGGGGGGGAAGGATCGGAACAATTTTGCTTAGTAATGATTTTTTTTACCTTTCCGGTTAACTTTAAGTACTAATGTCTATCGTTCCAACATTAAAAACATCTAGATACTACATAACGTGTTTCTGTCCAACCAACAGTTAGCAAAATATTAATCGTCTAAATTACTATTGTAGCAAGTATCTATTAAACTATTCTGTGAAAGATGATGTTTAATTATCACTGCGTTAAATTCTCATAAGCAAACCTATACATCAAAGCAGGATAAAGCAAGCCGTGCACCTATTTACAAAATAGTGTTACAACATCCGTAATAGCGATTACAATTTCGTTAGCGAACAATTAGTGGTCATAAAGTTTAATGACGTCGATTTATTGGACGCAAAATGACCCTTGGGTACGAGCAAGGTGTTCACGCTAGATGGCGCTGGGGGCTACATGGGACATTTGCGTTTGAATGGTGTCCATACTTCACTTTTATTTTGAGACGTTTGTTTTTGATTACCGGCGCGATAAACGATTATTATTTATTGATATCACGTATTATCTACGACGTACATAGAAGTAAGTTATAAAGGCTTAATGTTCGTACCAGAAGTAACATCACGCCTGTAATCCTCTAAGGGGTAGGCAGAGGAGTGTAGTACACCCCCACATTTCACCAGTTACGTT
>DWDX01005396.1:0-10568 GCA_018245675.1 Agara michaeli | reverse complement strand
GCAGATATACAATGCGAGTGTTGATGGATGTACGCGCCGAGGGAGACCTAGACTGTCCTATCGCGACGAAATAGGTCAGATACTGGCTGATGGAGGGGTCAAGAGTCTCCAAAACCGGCGTGTATGCATGAAGAGAGTGATGAAAGTAGACTAAGCGCATCAGGTTTGCAAGGACAGAAATATTTGGCACTCGGTGCTTTCTGCCTACACCGTCAGGGACCTGGTGTGACGGTACGTTGTTGTTGTTGTTGTAACCCGTATGTTTATAATCACGATACACGGTTGTTAACAGCTAAATATATCAATAAGTGCCTACGGAACCACGGTATAATAAATCCTACATCCCCCACATTTATCGTCTCTTATTGTTCCTCGAACACTATTATTAACCTTTTGATTTCTTGTTATTTTGTCCGGTACGTGATAAATGCGCGATAATCATAATATACACATAAATCTTCTATTTCAATGCTTCAACGCTGTACCTCGGATTGATTTTATCGAGTCGTGATAACAATTCGTATAGCAATGAAGTATGTGCCTACAATTTATGGTAAGGCAATTGTCAGTTAGCTTTTTAATACGTTACTAAGGTATAAATGTTTTAAGTAGTTTTAATAATGCAAATTTCAGCCATTTTACGATGTTGGCTTTATGAAAGGAAATTTTTAGTTCAATTAATGAATCCAAAATATAAATTCAAAATTGCTATTAAATTTACATAAACTTATTCCTCTTTTCACTTGTTAGCCGTATTTACATACAAAAAATCAATTACATTGTGGGCGTTAAAAAAGCAATAAATAAACAATCATTTATTATTAAAGTATCCTCCGTAATAATTATATTTTTCATGTTTAAGACTACATAATTTAATAGTAAACTATTTCGATTAAAGAACCGACCTAAAAACAATGTGACTAGGACCCTGTCATAAATAAGCAAACTAATAAAACAAGAGAAAACTATTAAACGGAAAAATGCCAAGTCTTCCAACTCGTGAAGGATACGGTCGGTCTCAAAGGTCCCAAACTCTTAAAAACTCGGCAAAACTTTAGTGAGTATTTTCTTGCCTTATTAATACAACGGTGATTAGCAACTTTTGATTCCAACAGGAGGCGCCCGATGAGGAGCAATCATTCGACACATTGATTTATTGTTCCCAAGAAACTTCTTCTCGAGTTGTCCTTACTGACTTTAGAAGTAGGGTGACTGTAACGTTTACTCTTATTCTATTTTTAAAATAATTTACAAGTTTGTATACGTGTTTATTTCTGATTTTCACTTTTAGGCTCGTCAATTGTTTAGAACTAAAATCATAGCAGTTTTTATTTACCTATTTCCTGGGTTAAAAAATACCTATAAATTATTAAGTCTGTAGACATGTAGATGTAGTTTGACCAGATGTTTGTTAATCATAGTATAGACTCTCTATTCTCTTTCTATAATACGAGACTTTCGTAGACACTCGGAAAATCCGGTTAAGATCTAACCTCAAAGTCACCCTCACATGCCCCTAAAAGACCCTGATTTCGAATAAAATATTGGGAGTCGCTTTAATAACTTTCCTCTGATAAAACTTCTTTGTGTCTCCCTGATACGGCACGCGCCTCTTAATGGCGAATATTTTTGTTTCGATTGTTCCACATTGTTATATTACTGAATATTAAGAACATTCAAGCTGCTTCATTGGTCACTTCCCGCTTTCAGCACGTAGGTGATTTAATGAGATTCTTGAATGTAATTAAAATGTTTCGAACTTTTTTTTAAAATATAATTTCTGTGTTGTTCCTACTATGTAAATAAACAAATGCAATTATCGTGTAAATTCCATTAGCAGTAATATGTAATAATAATTAGCAGTACAATAAGCTAAAGCCTACAAGTAATATGTTGACTGGCTATGATCATTTGAATACTATTTTTGAATAATAATCCAAAGGTATTTAATTTCATCGATAATATCGATGATAACGTGTATAAATAAAAAGTTGTAAGAACAAATAGCATTTTGCATAATGGGTTGTGGCGTGTGGGGGCGTGGTTTGCTTTGTCTTATATCAATGCGTTCAACGATAAAGGTTTCGCTTTCGCCTTAAGGGGTTGACTTTTACTAAGTAAAAACGAAAAAATTCTATTACTATTTACAATGACAACTTATACTTGTTATATTAGCTTTACTGTATTCGGTACAAACAGGCATATTTTCTATATGATAATGGTGAGACTGCTATGTATATTGATGAATATTTACCGTCCTGCTTTATTTATTTAAAAAATGTCCTTCGATGGTGAAAAGTGAGAGTTCAATGAAGATGAGAGACGAAATGTATACAGAGACAGCGTTTTCGCTATTTTTGAAGTTAAACAAATGACTACAGTGACCAGCCGTCAAACGCAGTTTAATGACTAGACTTCCACGAACATACAGATATCAATCAATGTCGATTTCAACTTTCATCAAAATTTCTTTGTAATGAAATCTTATAAGATATAAAACTCATTTTCTTCTCCTTAACAAAGCACACATCTCCGGCGCGTACAACAATGCAACAGCATTATCTATGCAAGACATCGGTCAGCGTTAACGAAAGGTCCATTTGTTTGAATAGTTTTGTAACGACTACACTCTAGAGCTTTGCGGGTGTGGGCTGTGACCGCGCTTTGCGTAATGATCATTGCGGGTAAATAAACTTCACAACAACATTAAAGAGTACAATCGTACGGCTTTTTATCACTAAATCACACGTTAATTTATATTACATTACCACGCACCACATCTACGAGTATGTATTTGTACTGCCTTTTACGCCACACCTATTTATACCTTCAGCGGTTGTTATTACAACAATCTGTGTTTCAGTTTGAAGGCCGGCAGAGGTCACGTATGACCGCAGCCTGCTCGATTCCCATAAAAAAGAATGAAAGCTAATACCTTTTTGGATTCGTTATATAAAATTGCTTGTTCGCAGAGGAAAAAAAATCGTCACAAACTAAAATTAATCTCATCCCACAGAAGCGACAACTAAAATATGATTTGAAAGCAAAGCGAATGCACAATGAGAGACAAAATTGGACTTTCTTCCAGGGATGGCATAAAACGTGATTGCTGTTTCGTTTTAATATTTCTCCCGTGTATTTTTCATTTCACGAAGGCATGACAAGGAATTCTTATTTACATCCACTTACAGTTGAAAATCGATTGTATTGCAATTGGCAGATGAAACAGCTGTGTTGTAAAATAATCTTACCACATAGAAAACTTTTCAACGTGCTCCTTGTAGCTCGCCGACCTTACTTCAAGTTATTATCTCCTACAGTCTTATGATTCTTTAAGTATTCCTACTAGACCAATAGTTTTGAAAGTTTTGGTGGCCAGGAAAGAATAGAACAATTTGGTTCGAAGCTGGAAGTTTAAGTTTTAAAATAAAAATTTCAACAATCGACAAAAAACATCGAGTATTTCTGACGATGATTGATCTAAATTTATGATTTTATTATAATCATAAACTCATGGCATAATCAGAGATAATAAGCATCAAAACAGAATTCAAAAGGTACTTAAGCGCTACATATTATTGACCATACTTGCATACGTATTAATACATGGTACGTTACTATACAATATTCTTTATTATGGACACAACTACAAGGCAAATAAACAATATGTAAAAAGCACGCACAAGAACAACATTTAGGCGAATGACCTTTCCAATCTTTCCTCTTTATAATATTAGTATAGATTAAGTTATCATATTAAGTTATTATATTATTATTAAGTTAGCTGACGGAGGAGTCAAGATTCTCCGAAACCGGCGTGTATGCATGAAGAGAGTGATGAATGTAGACGAAGCGCGTCAGGTTTTCAAGGACAAAGTTATTTGGCACTCGGTGCTTTCTGCCTACCCCGTTAGGGACCTGCCGTGATGGTATGTATGTATGTATGTATGTATTAAGTTATTATAATTTTATTTCGGTCACCTAGATTTAGTTGTCGTGAACCCCTCCGATTGCAAATCATTGTTGTTGTTGATTTAGATTTTAATTATACCAACAGGACCTGAATGTTCATAACGTCTTTTTCATTACATCAGCGATACTTATTAATCGATCCTTTACTAAAACATATGTAGATAATAATACGTAAACAGAATTGTTAACGAAATGCTACCTACTATTACGGTTTACTATTATTGTTTTTACATACAACAACTTTACGATCAAATGTTAATGCCGAAATCCTTATATATTAAATACCTGACAATATATCAAGCAAACCAGTTACGAAAAATCAAAACACAATACTAAATGAACGTTATCGCTCTGGAATATTAAAAAGCACTAAAATATCTTCCTAGAAACAATTTAACATTAACAGTAACACCGAGTGACATAATTATTACAGGTACGATTTAGTACAAATTGTTCCGGTGTCCCCGCTAATTACCTGCCCCGGCGGTGAAGGGTTAAGTCCCCCATTTTTCATACGGCTTCACCTCGCTTTTATCGACGCTATTTGTACGAGATTTAAAGTCTTCATTCACATAACCCTTAAACGCCGTCATTTGTTTCATCGGACTTTTGATGCGTCCGTTTTTAATTGCTTTAATGGTACGCCATGTATTTCACGCCGTCAGGTGCGCGGGTAAGTTAATGACAGAATGGAACAGTGTGATGAATTTGGTGAATTTATAAAATAAATAAATATACTAGCTGTCCCGGCGAACTTCCTACAGCCTCACAATAAATAAATAATTTAGTTACACCAATCTGAACCGACTTTGATGTTATTTGACGGAACGTACGTCACATTATGTTTGCCAGGATAATTAATATTTGTTGGATCCAATGTGAAACATTCTAAAATCGACAACTACTTAAAAATTAAACAAAAAACACACATTCCATACATTTTTCAGTGGACCATATTGTGAATCCAAATCATTCTCAAGTCCTCTTGAACACACACAAGAAATTTCATCAAAATCAGTGCCGTCGTTTAGAAGGAGTTCAGTGATATACACACGCATACAAGAAATATATACTATATTAAGACGGATGTGCGTGTGCTTGTACATATATAAATACGTTTTTACATGTAATTTGTTTCTAGATTTTTTATTGTAATGAGTTTGTTGTTGAACTAGTTATAGTCGTTACTGATTACACTTTTCTTTGTTAATCTTCACAGCAGTTTAGTACTTAATGACTAAATAATGACGTTAAATGTCTAAATTTTTGATTACCTATTGCCACTTCACGACGTTTCGCTAGTTACCTACCTGAATCGCCACCAGACGACGACACTCCTAATGTCGATTTAGAATCACAAGTCTATAGTTCAAGGACCGAACGCCGTTTATAACAACTGCTTAAAAGTCATGTTTTATCCGTTTTATGATAACGGAAGATATCCTTCATCTGTCGTTATCATAAAATAATACGGAAATAAACAACGTAAAAATAATAATTCACTTGAAATATTAGGTTATCACTGCCGCATACCATAACCCATCCGTTGCCAACGCGCTACTCATAAACTAATTTTAAAAATAATTATCACTAAATTATGTCCCAAATGATTTGTAGGAGTCCGCTCTATATGTAACCTTTAAGAAAAATAGACCGGATACAACGATATATAAATCCAAAGCGCTCCCGGAGATAATTTTAATGAAAAATAAATTTGAGATTGCTTTTATTGGCTATTTTATTGGTTTTATTTATTTATTGGATATTTTATTGTCTTTTTTGTACTGTAACAAGTTTATACTTGTATACGCACACATAATATACTATGTCTATATAATTTAATTTTTCATATTCAGTAAATCAATTTTTAAATAATTTAATTATGTGTATCTATGTACAACCCACCGGCATACTTATTAACACTAATTACGTAACAGGAAATATTTAATCGTAAATAAATTAATTATTCTAGAAAATATACGAAACGTAATTTTACTACAATATTTTCTAACATTAAATCGGTCTTTCACTTAAAATCGTGAGCTATTACATTTTTCATTAGAGTCCGGAGTTGAATTATTAATCGAACAATAATATTCTTTTTACTATCCTCGAGCGGAGATTGGAGCGAACTTAAAAACTCTCCACTATCTTTAGCGTTGATTTTAAAATAGATTGAAAAAACTTACGGACGGCTTCAATGAACAGGACGGCCAGTTACGGGTTAAATTATGTCCCATAACTGGAGCAGATAACAAGCGAGTTTTAAACTCTGCGTCCGATGATCTATTTGTTGTGTCTTCGTTTTATTTTATTGTCGTTGCATCTTTGTTGTTATGTCGCTAGGCGTTCTTCTTCTATTCATTTTTGTGTACAGTTATTTAAGTTTCAAATTACAACAGACCTTGTTTTACCGTTAACGATTTAACTTAAATGGCATGTAAAGACTTGTCTACATGGAAATACATGTTATGTTCAGGGATAAATGTGAATTTTCATATATTGTTATATGTATACATATCTGTAAATACGAAAGAATTAGGTGACCGAGTGACTGATTGAGCATCTATATTTTATAGTAAAAATAATAGGTAATAATCCTTGATAATATCTTGAGAAGTGTATAGAGTTCTGTTTAAACGAACACTTAGGATATCCGTTGTCCGTATTATAAAAGCTTGTGAACATACTGTGTGTTGAAATAACGGAAAATGATCTAATTAGCAACAATGTAAATAGGACACTTATTTATGTACGAGGTCAAGACGATTTATTAATAAATAAAAATTTCTCAAATCGAGCTTAAAATATTGCAATTTATCGTAATCAACACAAAACAATTAACAGCTCCCTTTCTATATTTCAAAATGTTAACGAATCTGTTAATATGTCGTAGGATCGTTAAAATGTCGACGAATTAACACGTCATTCCAAGTTTACTGTGATTTGTTGACATATAAATTATTTCGAGTGAATCAGTAATCTTGTATCCAAATCTCTCTAAAGCCACATTCCCTGCATGCTGTGATGGTTGTAATGGTGATGTGAGTTTACTATAATATTACATGATTTAGTCGCTCTAGGCTTTGTGTGAGCAAAATCGCGGGCAAAAAAGCTTAGTACTTATAATTATAATTGTTTTATAATTTTCTCTGTGATGTAAAGTATTAATTTAAAAACTACTACAAAGGGGTATTCCAAACAGACTGTTATATGAAATATAACAAAGCTTGATCTACATTTACCGCCATCTTGTACTACAAACAGCAACCCAATATACAAGCTGATGACCTATAAATCTTGCACAATCTGCATACATCGCCGTCTCTGCACTGACGTTTGCTGCTCGCTTCAGGCGAGCCAGCAATGTGTGTTGTCGGTCGTAAATCTTAGGATAGGATGGAGATCGATGGGGGCGTTGTTGGTACGGGTCGTACTCACATATTCGTGATGATCGCAATAAAATTATCAGAAATTGATAAATCAATGTCAACTTATAGCCGGCTATTTCTGTCATAACGCAGTCGTTTCTATTAGTAAAGTTATTGATTTTACTGTCGTTTTGAATACAAAACATTTCCTGTAGACACACAGACGTTGAAGGTTGGTTACTGAGGGATCTATATATATTCGTACTGAACACATGTGTAATATTTTCAGTTGTTTAACGTTAAATGAATATGGATTTCTGACTGTAAGCCAGGCATAATTTTAACCTAACGGAACGGATTGTAAAAATATTCAATATAAACCACAACTCCTTAGAGGAGCACGGGCCGTTTTACAAACTAATAGATTGAACTAAAGGAAATATCTGAAAATGACAAGATTCAGAAGAAACTGTTGCTTATATTTGGACTTATACTCAGCTATTAATACTTTTTTATTTTTTTAATTTTTCTGCTATTTCTGTAAAACAATTCAGTCCCAATAATCCTAATAATATCTTATCTTTTGTACCTGCATCAAATTTCACAACAATCTCGAATACATTTTAAACCTAACATTTATGCCGCCGGCACAATATATTCACTTTACCGTCCGCTTCAAAGGAATATTTCATATTTTCAACACGACGACAATTTACACCCGAATCTAGAATATGGCAGGTCTATCGATAAATAGAAATTTGCATTCGATATATTGAAAATATATTCGACAATCGATGTTGTTGCTGCCTCGATTTTTGCGCCCTAGATCGGAGAAGTGTAGAAATATTTTATAAAATTCCTAAACATTTCCCCGAGTTGAAGAGACCTGATTTTGAAGAGTTTCCCGCTCCGTTTTAAAGCAAAACAGATTTTGAACCGTAATAATTACAACATATGAAAAATGAATTGTTTCGTTTTGTTTTTCGCAGGTCGTCTAAAATATCGTAATATCATATAAACAGAATTTTTGTAAATTAGCCCTTATGTTATCCGTTACTTTACTGACTGCGTATTTAATGTCCCTAACAAAGCATACTATTTTTAACAAAGCGGCAATCGTATTATTTTAAAATCCGTTGTTCTACAATCTGGAGTAAGTATATAATATTCTAGACAACGTAGCATCGCATCGCTTTTATGAAGAAAATAAAAGGCGAATGTTTAAAGGGGCTAACTTGCGAAATAGGGGGTCCGGATGCAGTGTAGGAGGCGACGGCAAATTGAAACTGGACTCTGATTCGCACTCCGGTCACGACGGACACGCGTACGGACAGCACAAAAGGTTGTCTTTTTTCTCTAGGTAACGTAAAATAAATTCTCTTTATGGGACTGAAGCTATATTGTAACATGGTAGATTTTATTCCAATTTTTTGTTATCGAAAAGAGTGCTGGGAGTTTTTCCGCCGGCTCTTTTCTCTCGGTCTACTATAGCCTGAAGGATGCACAAAGCCAAAGAACGATGACCAAGACATGATCTTTATTGAGTGTATGTAATATACCTATATATGTATACCTTGTAATGAATAAAAGAATTTGAATTTGAATGGTACACATGTAGAACTAATATTATACCAAATAGGTCAAATACTAGCCGACGGAAAAGTCAAGAATCTTCGGAATCGATCCGTATCTATGGAGAGAATGATGAATTTAGAAAAAGCACTTCTGATTTGTAAGGATAGAGTTATTTGGCACTCGGTTGTTCTGCGTACTCCATTAGAGTGATCTCCTTAGTGTGATGATATAGGAGTAAAAAATGTATAGCCTTGTTGGTATACTCGACTTCCCGAGTAAGTACGAGGTCAGCTAGATGCGATTAAAGGAAATGTAACCGGTCAATTAATATCAGGGCACTTGTAATGCAGTAAACGCACGCTGTAGGCAATTACGTTCCCGGCAAAATATTTCTCTAATGGATTCGCAGTTTATATCAACCATCATTCAGTTTAATTAAATTGAAATGGAATTAAAGTTAATAAAAAAAATTTAAATGTGTGAAGTTTGATGCGAATTGGCGAACTTACGTGGCCAGCGTGGTACTTTATGGCCTAAAACTTTTCACTGTGAGAGGAGAGCCGTGTCCAGCAGAGGAACAATAAAAGCGTCGAGTGGAAAAATTAAACGTATGTATTACACGTATGGTGTCACAAGAGAATATTTTATTATTTACATAGAGTTATATTTTTAAATACTGGGTATTAGGTGAAGTTTAAAAAACAATAGGGAAATTTGTTGATGTTATTGCTGTCTCTACTGTAAAGGCACGTCCTACAGTGTCCGGCTAGTCCAGACGAATTGGCATACATTGCGCCTCGGCTTTTTACGCGCCTACCCCAAGACTACCACGCGCCTAAGTCTTACACTTAAGCGGGTTGATGCTTGAAACTAGAACTATGATATATTCAAATTTGCTTGTTATAGTTGTAGTCTTTTTTTACAAGCCTTTATATAACTTGTCTTGTTAGTTCGTTAGTACGTGAGGGTGAATCTTGCAACTGAATTTTGACCGAGTTAACCCGAACCGATTGAGCTGTAATTTTGCATACACGTTTACTTACACGAAGTACTTATCACAGTCATAACATATAACAAAAGCAACTTTGAAACTAGCTAGCACTAGCAAATGTTATTTTATCTATTTTATTTCATTTTGAAGATTTGTTTCTAGTTGGAAGCGTATATAAGACGCGACAATGCCAGTCCTCAAGAATGCCTAAACATTTTAGAATAGGTCGAATACTTATTATCTATTTCTGACTGGACTTATAGCAACAGGACTAACCTGTGCTTATAGTGCTTTACCTCCTATTAACATTGAATAAAGTTCATAGACGGCTTTTGCTGCCTGCTTGTTTGCAACATGCTATTAATAAAGAAACATTACATGACCCAGAATAAGATATGTTGCTACCTCTTCTCACTCAAGCCATACGACATGAAACTATTACCTCTATAATAAGCACGTCCACCGAAAACGATATCTGCAGCTCGTCTGTTTATGTATTAAATGTGTGTATGTAACAGATAATAATGTTTTCTGTTTTATTCTCCGGCTTTCTCCTGCCGAGCGTCCATATAACATTGAATATAATCTATATATTAATACGTGAAGCAAAAACTTTGGATCCCTTTTTACGAAAATTGCGCGGACGGAGGACTATGAAA
>DWDX01005395.1:0-10570 GCA_018245675.1 Agara michaeli | reverse complement strand
GTGTAAAGTCTACCGATGGTATCACTTGGCCAGCGTGGTAGACTATGGCCTAAATCCCTCTCGCTATGAGAGGAGACCCGGTCCAGCAGTGGACCAATAAAAAGGGTGGAAAAAAGACCAAAATGGTAGAACTAACCTCGTCGGTGGGATAATAGATGTAGCTCCAGTACCAGAAGCGCTTGTCCTTGTTGGGGAACAGATGGTCCTTCGGCACGAAGGGGAAGAACCGGCCGCGGTGCAGGGAGTCGCGCGAGTCCATCGCCTTCACGCCGATGTGATTGAGGCATATACCTGAGATGTTACGAAGAGATTATTAAATAATCGAACATTTAGTGGACACAAAATATCCTATCTATTCACAGTCTTCAAACTGTCCCCATACCGAAGTTTCATCACAATCGGCCGAGCGGTTAGTTCGCGATATTTTTATTACGACCAAACAGATGTGCTCGTCGCACGAGTGTTCGACCTAGTTGGGAATCGAAGCCCCGACCTGCGCGTTCGCAGTCAGGGTCTCCAACTGCTCGACCGCGTGGTCAGTCGGCGAGCCGCGTGTTGAAGCATACCCATTTCCGCGTCCTCGGCGCCGTGGTCGCTCGCCTTGCACAGGTGCGGCGACGGCAGACCTTTGTTCACGAACCTGTCCAGCGCCTCTCTACTCAAGACGTAGCCGGCGCCGCCGCTCATGTAGCCCTGAAACGGTGACGTAATAATGATAATATTTCAAAAGAAACAAATGAAAGCATATTATATTTCGCCAAACTTTATAGAGTATACATATTCCAAAACTACAACATACAATGACATCACGACAAACATAGGAAATAACAGAAATAATGTAATATGTAAAAATAAAGAAATAAATAAATAAACTATTGAAAAAGGACCACACTCAGCATTCACCGCGGGAACCCCCGGCTACCGATTTTCAGTGTTGTCCTATTAATGTATTTATTTATTTTATTAAAAAGCAGTGATTGCCTAGCGGTTTGCAATTCGACGTCCCACTTCCGATGGTCTGGGTTCGATCCTGGCACGCACCTCTGACTTGTTACGTGCGTTTTGTAACTTAATTTTAAATATCCATCGCTATAACGGTGAAGGAAAACATCGCGTGGAAACCTACACACAAGTGTATAATATTTTACCGAGCGGTGTGAAGTCTACCAATCCGCCACTGGGGAAGCGTGGTAGACGTAGCCCTGAACTCCTCTCACTATGAGAGGAGACCCGGTCTAGCGGCGGACCAATATAAGGGTCAAAAAAAAATGTTGAAAATACAATTTTAAAAATAAATATCTATATATATTCTAAACATATAAATACATTTGTTAGTAAAAAGAGAACAACAAACTCACACACGCTCACACTCACACACTCACACACGCTCGCACATCAACAATTTAAACAATAATCATAATAGAATTCCCCCGTCAGCCCCATTATCAGCAGTTAGCGCATGATATATATGTATGTATGTATATATAAAAGTAACCATTAAAAACGCAGTGACCGACATATCGCCAAGTGAAATCGCAACGCCATTAGCGTCACAGGAAACGGTCTAATCATCAATTTAGTTCCGCAAATACATATTACAAAATACCATTTGATAGAGCACACTGCGATATATTTATATATTACGTTAACTCTAATGGGGTGACGCGATGTGTGATTTGATTTGATATTGCGATAAAAGGAACACATTTTATAATATGTACCGTGCAGGTGACGCGCCTGCACAACTTGCCGAGTTATTATACAGTATTATAATATAGTCCGAGGTGTGTGCAGTGGTGGACTGCGACCTGAATCCCTCCACGAAAGGCGACCCGGTCCAGCAGTGGGCCAATGAAAGGGTGGGCACAAAAATGCGACTGACGTTGTGTTGCCTCTTGGAGGTTTATTGGTGATTTCGAATGGGATTTCTGAATAGGACGACCGAAAAGCCAGGCGCGGCGCGCCAGGGCGCGCGAGGGCGCAAGAGGATCGTCGATTTATCACGCGAATTGGGCAAATGCGCACGGGAGGCGATGGTCGAGTTCCTGAGAGATCCCAGTGTCTCTCCTAAAATGCACTAGATGGCAATCGGGGGAGGGGCGGGGAAGGGGGGGGGGTTCAGTGGGTAGAAATTCTACATGTTTCGAACTCGTGCCCCAGGAGTCCGCGGGTATCTTTCAAAGACTTCCCTTTCGTCAAAAAATAAGGGGGCGGGGGGGGAGAGAAAGATGGCCTCACGTAATCATATAATGGATGAATGGACGATCTCTAGGGCGGCCACGGGTGCTTAATACTCTTCACAGCAAGCGCTGTTGTAATCGTACAAACCTGGGCGGTGAAAGGCTTGAACCGACAGCCGAAGTATATGGGGTCGTTGCTGTTGTAATCCGACAGCATGTACCTTAGATTCTCTACCACCACGTACCTGGAAAAGAAAATACGGAAAATTACAATCTTCAATTCAATAAACGTGTACTTCTTCATCATCTTTGCTTTGGTCCCGAGTCCCTTGAAATTGGACCAAGATAATGATTTTTTGCATCTACATATATATATCGGCTCTGTGAATTGTGGCAAATGATATTATTATTAATATTGTTTTTTAAAAAAGAAAATTCTCCCATAAGGGGTAAACTCTTCACTTTTATGCGGGTCTTAACCAAGCATTAGAGTTGTGGCTTTAATTTTATTTATTTATGGATAATAGATTTTTTTTTTAATACTTTTAGATATTTTTTTAATTTTTTTTATTTCATTACTATTATTTATGTTTCACTATTCATTTTCTCTCCTAAGAGGACCTACATCTATCACACGGGCCATGGCCAAGCGTGATAAAAATATTGTATTACATATTTAAAAAATTCCGGACTATTCTACAGGTGTTAAGTATTTGCTGCTTTCTGTAAGACACGTGATATATATGAACTTATATTTAACATTTTTAAACTATTGAATAATCCTTTCGGTATTACTCCTGTAGATGATATGACAATGGGGATAATGTGAACCTTTTGGACTTGCCACTGCTTGTTGATCTCAGTGGCGAGATCTCTGTATTTTATCATTTTTTCACTAATAGTGTTTTGCAAATTGTGGGTGTTTGGAACGGCTATGTCGATAAAATAAACGGTATTGTTGAGTTTATCGTATAGGGTGATGTCTGGTCTGTTGTGGTGTATGGTTCTGTCTGTCAAAATTGTTCTGTCCCAATAGAGTTTGTAAGATTTATTTTCGAGTACTGATTCCGGTTTGTATTTATAATAGGGTTCCTTATTTGCTATGAATTTGTATGCGTGTGCGAGCTGTTGATGTATTATGGAAGCTATTTGATCGTGCCTGTGTTTGTAGTCAGTTTGCACGAGTGTTTTGCAAGCCCCCGTGATGTGCTGGATTGTTTCCGGGGCACTCCTACAATGCCTACAAACGTCATTCTGTTGCACCATTTTCTTTATAATGTGTTTCTGATAATTTGCAGTGCCCATTACCTGATCCTGTATAGCCAGCATGAACGCTTCAGTTTCAGGAAATAACTGACCATATCTAAGCCATGCGTTCGACGCATTTTTGTCGACATGTGGCTGTGTTAGGTCGGTATAATGCCTGCCGTGAAGGGACTTACTGGCCCAAATATGTTCTTTTTCTTGTGAACTGATAATTTGTTGATTGTGTTCTTCGTTTCTGTTATGTAGATTGAGAGGAGTGAATTTAGTGTCAATATCTGATGCATATTTGTGTAATTGTGATGTGTCTGCTTTACAGTGAAAGTATCTTCTAAGTGTATTAATCTGTTTACGGTACAAATTTGTCAAATCTATCAAACCTCTTCCTCCTTCACGGCGCGGTATTGTGAGTCGTTGTATGCAAGATTTAGGGTGATGTTTACGGTGTTTTGTTAGGCTGGTGTTAATAATTCGCTGGAGTTTTGTTAAATCTGTCTGTGACCACTTGATTACTCCAAATGAATATGTTAGAACCGGTATGGCAAACGTATTTATCGCTTTAAATATATTTCGGGAATTTAGCTGAGTTTTAAGAATCTGGTTTATCCTGTGCTTAAATCTTTTTGTAATGTCTGTTTTTATCTGTTTGTGGTGTATTTGTTTGGACTGATAAAAACCTAAATATTTATAACCAACCTCTTCGTTCATTTTATCAATTATTTCACCTGTGTGCAATGTGTATGTGGAGTCTATTACCCGGCCACGATTGATTGAGAAAACTTTGCACTTATCAATTCCAAAGTGCATTTGTATACTATTTGAAAATTTTTCAGTCAAATCGACAAGATGGAAAAGTTCTTTTTTACTGGAAGCATATAGCTTGATATCGTCCATGTATAGTAAATGTGACAGTTTGTAGTGTGAACGATCGAATGTTAGATTATACCCTAGGCTGGTTTTGTTAAGTAACTCCGACAAAGGGTTTAAAGCCAAACAAAACCATAATGGACTTAACGCATCTCCTTGAAAGATGCCTCTCCGTATACGGATCGGTTCAGTTGTTAATGAAGTGCTGTTATAATTAAGATTTAGTGTAGTCTGCCAGTTGTTCATTGTGGTTTTTAGAAAGTGTATTATATGTGGATGTATTTTATACTGGTTAAGTACTTGCAAAAGCCAGCTGTGGGGAACTGAATCAAAGGCTTTTTTATAATCAATGTACATAGTATGAATGTTCTTTTTTCGTTTATATGCTTGTGTCATTGTAATTGCGTCTATTGTCAGTTGTTCCTTGCATCCTTGACTGTATTTTCTGCAGCCCTTTTGTTGTTCTGTAAGTATATTATGTTCATTCAGATATGTATAAATGTGTTCATTGATGCAGGCTGTGATAATTTTGTAAATTGTTTGTAAGCAGGTTATTGGGCGATATTTTTCAGGATCTTGTGAATAACTTTCTTTAGGGACCATATAGGTTTTACCGTGTGTTACGTATTTTGGCATTAAGTTGGGTGTTTTAATGAATTGATTTATGTGTTTATGTATGTGTGAGTGTGTGCAAGTAAATTTTTTATACCAGAAGTTATGTATATGGTCTGTTCCTGGCGCTTTCCAGTTATGAGTGCGTTTAATAACCTGTATAAGTGTATCCATGGTGATTTGTTCAAACTGCATATCGGGTGTAGTGGTGTTGTTAGAGTTTGTATTATTTGTATCTGGATTGTGTTGTACTGGATTTTCCCAAATATTTGCCCAATACTGTCGAAGGTCGTTCGCCGTTGGGATTTTGATTGTTGTTTCAGTTTCCTTTTGGTGCGTGCTTAAATTTCTATAGAAATTCTTCTCATTGTTATAAAACTGAGTATTTTGTATTTTCCTTTTTGTGCAGTTCCGATAACGACGAAGTCTGTTAGCGGTAGCGTTTAACTTCTGTTTCAAAGTATCTAGGTAATGGCTTGGGTCACTGTTTTCATCCTCAAACTGCGCGTGTATTCTATATTTTTGCTTCACTGCTTGTACTGCTGCCAGAATCTTTGAGTTTCTATTTCCATTTATATACTCATTCCATCGTGCTATGTATGATCTAAGTTCTTCTACTTTGCTCTCTAGTCTTTTTTCCCATGCTGGTTTTCTCCTAATTTTTTGTATGTTCCTATTATTTTCTAGTTTTGTGCCATTGCATATGGCTGTTGTATATGCTGCTACGTATATAAGCATATGGAGTGTAAGAAAATCTATATCGGTGTGTAAGTATTTGGGTAGTATATGTTGATTGATATTATGAACTATGAAGGCTAGCTTTCGGGATGTTTTTTGTTTAGGAATATAAGGTCTAGAGACCGGTTCAGTGTTTTTGAACTTACCTAAAGTGATTGTAAATTTTTCTTCTATATCTTTTCTAGTAAAGTTCTTGTTTGTTCTACAGTCTATGTATTTTTCTTCACATTCAATTTCTTCCCTATCGTGTACGGCAACATCTTCTACCTCTTCAATTTCTATGTTTTCATTTTGTAAGGTTGGTTGATTTAGAGTGTTATGTGTTTCGTGAGATGTTTCTTTTTGTCCTAGTCTTAATTCTACTTCTTTTCGTATATTTTGTATAATATCTAATGTTAGCATTTTGTTGTGTATTATAGCCCTTCTTTGATCGGCTAATCTTTGTTCAGAGATGTGGGAGAGGTGTGGGTAGTAAGCTTTAAATTTGTCATGCATTTTTTTCCTGTATGCTGTCATATCCCTTTCTACGTCTGTTGATTCAAAGTAAAATCGTAAAATAGTTTGATTGATATCGTCCGACCATTGTATCCTAGTCATACCAAATGAATTTTGTGTATTTTGTGAGTGGTGGTGGTGTGGAATTTGTTCATCTGTTTCCTGAATTTGTTTCATAACTTGACTTTTGATGTTATCAAGTGTAGTTTGATTAAGTAATTTATTACGGATAATTGCTCTACACTGATCACCTAACCGCTGTCTCGATGCATCCATATCTGGATACTTTTGGGTGAACTCTTGGTATAAATGATCTAGATAGCCCCGAATACGCGTTCCTAATGCTGTCTTTGTTAAATATGTACGCCACAGAAACTCATTCATATCTTGTGTCCATTTTCGGCGTCTTGTTTTTATAGTGCCAGTAGTGGGTGCAGGGTGAATGGCTGTTGCCTCCTGCACAACATCTACGGCTCTAACAGGTGTCAATCGCGAACTTTCAGATGACGGGTCTTCATAGGAACAAGGGGAGGAATCAAAAGATTCAAATAGACTCTCTGTAGAGTCGAGTGACTGGTATAAACTATGTGAGGATATCGTAGGTGAAGATGGATGTGATATGATGTCTGCTGGGGTTTTATCGACTGCAACAGTATGAGACTGGGCAGTCATATGCGAAACGTTGCCCCCCCCAGAATACGCAGGGCTGCCCGAACCCGAAGGCCCGGGGCGGGATTCTCCCTCGCGGGTACCCGCCTGGGGTAATACTCGGTTTCTTAGACGCATCGCATATGGTGTATTACTATTGCTCCGTTTGTCATTGGCTGGTTTAGCAAAATGCTGCCAATGTCCGCCCCTCACGTGGCAACCGATGTTCGTGCCGGACGTGGAGTTAGGTTTTGAGGATTATTATTATTATACCATCCCGGCCGGTCCCTAACGAGGTAGGCAGAGCGAAACCACTTGCAACCATCTCCATCCTTCCAATCTGAGGCACGTCTACATTCATTAAGTATCTATAGTCTTCTATTTATACAATCTTAGTACATACTTATGTGTGTTTAGAGTAAATATTATTCAATGTAACAAGTCACGCTGTAAATAAAACTGTTTGTTGGAAGTTATCGAGTGTGCCAACGATAAGTGCCTTGCTTTTGTCACATTGAGGATAAACAGTGTGAAAACCTTGTCGGTTAAGGCAGCGGTTTGACTTCTAAATTATTTTGCCTCAATCGCAAGCTATATTTCGGTACATCAAAATGGTTACGCCAAAAACAAGTCAATTTAGTTTATGCATATACACATATAATTTCGTTATTTTGTATGTAAATCCATTCAGCTATTCGGACCGGCCTGTATGTTGCCCTTTAACATCCTCTATTTATCGGTGAATGTCCCATTAAAATCGGTTCAGCCGTTTACGAGATTAGCCTTCAAATTAATCACCAAGAATATAGTGTAAAGACACTGGCTAGATTATAGATAGTCTAGAATAATATGTAATATAGATCTAAAAACAAATGCGACGCTTCTATATTTAGTTTACTCTGCATTACCATGTCTTTACTCAACGCAAAGAGAATAAGCGATGCAATATCACTAACATAGTATAAAACAAAGTCGCTTTCTGGTGTCTGTCCTTATATATGCTTAGACCTTTAAAATTACACATCGGATTTTGATGTGTTTCTTTCTTTAGCGGATAGAGCGATTCAAGAGGAAGGTTTATATGTATAATAACATCCATTATATAGAAGAGAAATAATGTTATTTTTGAGGTTTCTAATGTTATGTCGTAAATAATTACATTTTTTGCTCCGGGGGCGGGACGAAGTCGCGGGCCAAAGCTAGTATTATGATAATTCCCGCTCGGCCTGTTAATTAAATGCATGGAAATATTGCACAAGTCGTTAATACATAGCTGGTTGTGGAATTGCATGTAAACAGATATGGCTTGAGGCATTTATGTGATTACGGGCCATCCATAAATTACGTAACACGAATCTCATGATCTTTTTATCTCCGCCCACTGTCGTTTTCAAAGGTGGTCACATTTGGTAGACCCCCCCTCTATTTACCTATACGGTAAAATCCTGGGTGAGGACTTAAACCTATTTAAATACTTTTTAAAATCAACTTCTTTTAAGAGTGCAATAAGGTTTGAAATAATTATCGATTTTTTCTTAATTCTTTGGTTACAACTTACACAATGTACTTAAGGTAAGAAAAAGTAAGTATAACGGCAGACTCAACACTAAAAGCTTTCGCTCCCGATGAAACTTAAATTTTCTCAGTGTACCAATAAAGCAAATTTCCAGGTGCCAGCTGGTTAGGCGGGAAAGAAGATAATTCTGTTATGACTCATGTTCAATACCATTACCACTATCGAAGTGTGTTTTAGCTTCAATAATTTTCCACTATCTCATTGATGTGCAGAGCAGCACTGATAGATGTCTTATCATTATTTCATGTATTAATAGCTTTATCACGATAAAAATTGCCAACTAATGTGATAATGGCAGTTTTTAGGAATGCCAAGCCACAAGTGAGTAACAAGTTTCAGACACTGACAGCTTCCAGGTTTTTTAACACACGGCAGGCTAGCGTTTGGCCAAAATATTAATTTATTGATGCACCCGAACATAGACCTGGAAAATACATCTGGAAAGAATGTATTAATCTTTGAAACATTTGATATACTAGACAAAGTTTTATTTGTCAGGGAACGGGCAGGCTAAGGCAGTGTGTTATTTTTTATAGCGGATTATCCGATGAAATCGTTTTTGGCGATTTATTTAAGCGAAAATTCTATGTCTAACTATATCTGTTGATATCACATAACAATATTACGTTATAGACCTACAACGGTGAAAAAATTAGTTTTTTGGAATATCAATAGTTATTATGGCGGGATTCCAATAAAAATGAAAAAGCATTTTTGAAAATCTAAGAAACGATTTAGCAAATTCTAATTATCAAAATTTTTTTGTAGAATTTCCGTCAGTGAAAAAGAGTATTGTAACATCTTGTAATATTTTCAGTCGTTACAGAAATTGGCGGGTAAATTTGTTCGGTGTGAGTCAACGGGAAAATATTTAAGACCGTTAAATTTTTTTTCTTTGAATAATTACCAAAACGACATTGGATTTGCGGTAACACATCCGCCTACAAACACGAGAATTGCCACTATCGCGATAAAAAAAAACTCGGGACAGAAGCTAATTTTGTCTTTTACGTCATACATGTAAACAATGAGCGTAGAACGTTTAAAACGCACTTTTAAGTATTATAACTTTCAACACGAACCTTCCCATTAATACCGAGGCCGAGCACGGTGTTGGAGATATCATAATCATCCGTAATTGGCGTAGTTTTCGGCGTTCTTGAAAAATTATTCATTTTGTAGTATCAAAGTATTGTTAATGTTTGAACACACCGCACAGATTTCAACACGAAAATAACACAACACCGCCTTCGGTCGCACACAACACGCGCGTCCTTTAGTAGGACGTTTAATTACAAATAATTATACTCAAAATTTTCGATATACAGTAGTAAATTTTATCTCTAAATACGCAAGGATGACAAATTTCACTAACTGCAACAGAATTGAGCAATCGAGCAGTCGTACCAACACTGACAACTGATAATATCAAGCTTTGAACTTGACTTTTTGGTTCGTTCAGAAAGCAAATGTCACTGTCATACAATCTGGATGAAAAGTTAAAAGTTCAGAAAAAAATATTTTGTGAGAAGTATTTTTGTCTTTAATAATATTTTAAAAGTAACTCGAGTTTGTGGTATTTTCTCATTTCAAATATTTCTTCATTCATGTTCTACTAATCGATGTAATGCACATTAAATAATCATAAATATGAATAAGCATAATGTTGCCAATACTATGATTAAAATTTCCTACCTTGATAATATCACAATAAAGTAATACAGAATTCTTATCTTCTATCCTTAACTGAAAATCATGTGATTTATTATTATTAAACACCTTTAAAAAAAATTCACTGATTTAATATCATTTGGACAATAAAAAAATTAAATTAAATTTAAATTTTATAATAAATATCAACAGACCATGACAGACGATGATCTGCTATAGACCATCCAATTAGTTAAATAAAAATAAAAAATTAAATTTGCTGAGAGAATATAAAAAAGATGAAGGAATTCGCTGAAAGAATATGGACAACAGTGTCACCTATCGTATCCAAATAAATACTATAATACTTTAAAAGTATGTGTGGTGTTTTATTAGTATTATTATTTTTAGTAATTAAATAAAGAAAACTCTTTTTAGTTTTGACTGGCAGGAATGAATTGTCTTATTTAAATTATAAATTTAGAATGCAATAAAAAAGTGACTGTAGAACAATTGAAGATCAGAGAGAAGAAAATGGTGT
>DWDX01005394.1:0-10571 GCA_018245675.1 Agara michaeli | reverse complement strand
ATTAGAAAAATCCAACAGTACCCAACCCGGGATTTGAACCCAGGACCTCCCGATCGGCAGTCGCGCTAGCCACCGCCAGACCAACGAGACAGTCAAAAGGCATGTTACATTAAGATTTGATTAAAACGTTTTACAACATACATAAAGACATTTTTAGGAAATACACCAAATGAAGAAGAGACTGATAACTGTAGCAGTAGCAAGTTAGGTCTGTTAGAATTTAGATATTTGGCTGTCGGTGATGCTTGCCTACCCCGTTAGAGACTTGGCGTGATGGTATAGTATTAATCCGAAAAGTACCAATGATGTAAAGAAAATTAACAATTGAAGTACACTGTTGAAGGGTCTTTTGACAATTAATTCGAGGTAAGGTAGATGAACAGTTCTAAACATACTAATTGGTTCTTAAGCATCCGATCGCAAACTATCACACATCAATACGTAACCCCAGAAGAGCCTTTAAGCCGACTCAGTTGATAAGCGCGCAAACCGCACGTGTTAGTCTACCCGAGCAATTCGCAATTACCAACACACTTAGTGTCTGTGTCTGAATTTGATTCTGAGTCTGAAATATCCACATATAAATAATAAATAGCAATAGAACCTCACCTACTTGTACGGGGAATTAATTAAAAAGAAACAGTTCTTTTTATTATTTTTCGATAAACTACCCTTCTTAGATCATGCGTTTATTTATATCTTTGTTGTATCTGTAACTTTGATGTATTGTGACATGTTTATTCAACAATTATTGTGCATTTTATAAAAATAATATATAAATTTTTTAAATTACAATTTTATTAAAATATTATTAACATCAAAATCTTTGTGTTTTTTTGCTTTTTGTTTCTATTTTGTTAAATACCACCTTCGTACCCATTGATTGGCAGAGAATGCTTTTAGCCTTAAGTCCACATTTTATACCTCTAGGATGTAGGTATATTAAGGTTTCAATGAAATTAACGAATCAACATCAATTCGAAAGCCTATTTGAAGTCGGAGATGTCCATGTTCGGTAGCGTCCGGTTAAGAATGAAAGCAAGGAAGCGGTATTACTCTATTCACATAAAAAAAATTGACCTCTCGGTGGTAGTTCTAGCAAGCCATTGCCGCACATAAACTAGTAATTCCATTTGAGCTTTTAAGCCAGTTATGTGCATTTGAGCCGAGCGGTACAGACGCGATTAAGCCCCGTGCGTTAGTATCGCGGAGCGGACCGCAATTGGAGTTGCTTTGATCTGTCCGGCGTACGTTGGGTGTATTGAGTTGACACATGTGGATAACAAAATTAATGTATTACGTGGTATACGTTGAATGAAAGATTTGTAAACAGCGCTCATTGGGCACATAGTTATTAAAATGCGAAATGAATTATGTTTCAACGTCTGGCTTCTCAGTCTCGTAGAGATTAACCGTTGAATCAAAGGTCCCAGGTTCGATTCCCACTCAAAATTAATATTTATGTAATGAGCACGTTTGCGTCTTTTTATTCTGTTGTACCATTTATTATTACATATCGTC
This sequence comes from Agara michaeli, assembly GCA_018245675.1. Lineage (NCBI taxonomy): Eukaryota > Metazoa > Arthropoda > Insecta > Lepidoptera > Hesperiidae > Agara > Agara michaeli. The sequence goes on along the minus strand of DWDX01005394.1, from coordinate 9,050 downwards.
TCGAATTAGCAAAACAATGTTCTAATTAAAACTGAAAACCTGAATGAAATTGACATTATCAATGAATATGTAGCCGCTGCCGCCCACGTACGTATATCTGGTCGTACCTGTAACAGCGTTTTAGTTATGAGAAATATTTTTATAACAAAACAGAAGCTTCTAGATATTGGTATTATGTACCGCTGTGGTCTATACGCATCACCATTTAACGCACTGTACATTATATTTGAATAGCGTTCACTCACGTTTTCATGGGACTAACAATATCCGGAACGCGTTCACACTTCGACGCCGTGATTTCGCGTCGAGAATCTCCAATGTCCCCGAACGTAAACGTTTTATTTCGCGCCGTTCGAACGTATGTTCGAGATTCACGAACAATCCTATGGGCGTACGGTATAAAACGCGAAATATTACCATACAAAACACCAGTAAAGATTGGAAAGCAATCCGGTGCCGTCACGTACCGGAATCGTTGCCTCGGAAGGCTGTAACGGAGTTTTATTTCCCGGAAAATTGGTAAGTCATAATAATACGCTGACTCATAAATAAGGATCGACATTGGCCCACTCGAGGGATTCTTTTCACGCCACATTTCACTCTTGTTTCGTTTAGTGTGATTTCTTAGTGATCAACGATCAGCGGAAACGGATGTCACAAATTCTAAATACAAAAAAACATTATGTACAAGTATAAATCTATATAGATTTGTATTACGAACATAAGTTATATTAAAACTGTTATTTTACAGTTTATAATTACTTGGCTGAGATCTTGGGTCAGTGGTTAATAAACCGAATTTCTGAATCATCTATATGGGTAGTAGATTCGAACCCCATCCAAGACATTAAAGTATGATAAGCGTTAATATTTATTCTGGGTCTGGAAGTAAACTTATCTATATAAGGACAATGAAGTTTATCAGGCACCTGATAGGCCATAGTATCAACAGTCTAGTTTCATAGTTTCAAGATGTTCTTGTTATTAAATAAAACTGAATCCGGTATTAAATTAAATATTGTCGTCTAATCAATATCATATTATATTATTTATGATTTGTACTATACTATTTAATTATTTATTAACTATACAAAACACATAATGTAGTATTCTTATTGTATAAACGAGTTCTGCTATTTCATGGCACAATTGTAGCATTTACTGAGCAATGTCGTAGCTACTTCGTAGCAATTACGTAGCACTTTCGTAGGTTATTTATAGTGGTAGTGCTTAGTTAAGCAAAATAGCGTCGTAGAGGCGTTGATAAGGATTTATACGTATTAGAATGTTGGTTAATACAATAGAGGGGTGTAGAAGTTTATCTTAATGATCTTAGCGTATAATAGAACAATAATATCTTGAAGTGACTCACAATTTAAAACAATATATCATTATCACTACATACTATAAAATAAAGTCGCTTTCCACTGTCCGTCTCTATTTTGATGCGGTTTTTTTAATGGATAGAGTGATTCAAGAGGAAGATTTTTATGTATAATAATATATGTAGTGATACGTCGAGGTGAACTAAACACACATTTGACGAAAATGTAACTCCAAAGGGAAGGGGCGGGACGAAGTCGCGGGCAAAAGCTAGTTGATAACAAAGCACTGGTGCTGACTGATCATATATTAAAAGATCAAACGTAAAGTCAAACATTCTTCTCATATTCAACACTCATCCCTTGCATAGGACCTTAAGGGATCTCGATAATAGCAGAACCCGACGAAAGATTTCCCGCGGCGGCTATACTTCATAGCGGCGTCGTGGCTATTTTAACTTTTCTAAAAGGAAGGAGAGTGTTGTTGGTTGCATACTTTATAATGATTATGACGTGATATAGGTAATTAGGCTGTATTTGGCTCTTTTAGGGAACTAAAAGGTAATCCTACATTGGATATGTGTATATCTTGACCTGTAAACAGTTACATAAGTATTTACGTAATTAATAATATGTTTATTGTATCAACTGAATAATGATTTTGATTTTTTTTCACAATATACTAACCTAAAACTATTCTAATCTCTCAAAGCGTCTACATATTTGTTTTTGTACGGTCGAAGATAATATTGCAATAGCGAAACAAAATACGATCACTCAATTATTTTGCTTTGTGAATAATATGCGTTACACCTTACATAATGCCAAATGAGGGTTCACAAATATAGCCCATATTACATCACCGTTCCGCCCATCAAAGTAATCGTTTAACATTCATAAATCGAATCAAAGGCCGGCCACGACCAAACCGGGCGATAATCTACCCGGAGGCTAATTTTCGGAGCGAGAATGCCCGGGAGCAGTTTTATCTCGCCCATAAGGCCACTGAGGAAGTAATTCCGCAAAACAAAGGGCCACAATAACGAGCCAACAATTTCCCGGATAAGATATTCGCTGATCGGTCCACGAGATATCGCAGTAGTTCCGGGTATTATAAAAGTTTGCTCCGAGTCCACGCGGATTTGGGATATATTGTCACCATAGTTCACTGCGAGATCGGGATAAGATATCTGATTTTTGGAACATGGTTTCATGACCGCTATCCGTCATGTTTGGATAATTGGATAACAGTATGACCTCCTTTTGAACATAATGATACAAAATGATTTCTTAATATATTTTCGGATGCTATTGAGCTCTACGGAGGATCGCAAGTTCGTGTCTGTTTGTCTAAATAGTCTGTGGTCAGTCTCAAGTTGTGAAGTGTTAGCAGTGTTGCTAATGTGAATTTGTTGTGATTGGACAGGTACAGGTACATAAACCTTTACACGCCGATGTACTACTGACGGGGGAGTCAAGAGTCTCCAAAACCGGCGTGTATGTATGAAGAGAGTGATGAATGTAGACGAAGCACGTCACATTTGTAAAGTCAGAGATATTTGGCACTCGGTGCTTTCTGCCTATCCCGTTAGCGACCTGGCGTGATATTTACAACTACTTGTAATTGCTAAGGATAAATCTTACCAACCGAAATAATAATAATAATGATTATTGTAATCATAACCATTAACCACCGAAATAAATGATTGGACTCTAAATATTATCCAGTTACTATTAGTTGGTAATGAGATCCCAATAAATATACTATCTTCGCGTTTCTGTCTATTAGCACTGCGTGTACTGTATTCTGTGATGTACATACTGTCATGTGTACATGGCACGTACTGAATATAGCAGTCTTTATCCGTTACTTCTTATCAATAAAAAAACGTAAACGTAACATCACGCCTGTAATCCCCTAAGGGGAAGGCAGAGGAGTGTGTAGTACACTCCCACAAATCACCAGTTACGTTTAATTAATTAAAATTAAAATTTAAATTTAATTTTTTTAAATTTAATTCTTATCAATAATAGTCATGAAAATTCCATTGATATCTCCCACACTCATGTCCTCAGTCGATTGAATATAAAAGTCCCCCAGTGGCTAGTTCTAATTTGTATCTCGTGCCAAGATGTGCTTTCGTTCACATCTGATTTTATAAAATGCAACAGATTCTTCTCACACCTTTCCATTTGCTCCTTGTCGAGCATGGTTCTTAAAAAGGTTATCAAGTCTTTGATGACGTCGTTAACTCTTGAAAAAATCGGTAACTTTATGTTTGTATCGAGTATATGAAATATTAGAGAGGCTTGAAGCATTATCGATTTGCGGTAACATCCGCCATTCGTATTCCGTAGGCCTCGGTCTCCGACAAAACGTACGGAAGTAACAGGACATTTAGGTATCATAAATTGCTGAAATATAGAAAGGGAGACAGAAAATCTTTGTAAAGATGATAAGATACGAACATGCTCGTTTATGTGTAGTGTATTCGTCAGTTGTCTTTATTTTATTTAATGTTGTTTGCACACAAGACACATTACATAAGCTGAAAAAGATAAAGAAAGATATATATTATAAAAGATATAAAATAAATTGGGACTTTTGCTTGTTAAAGTAGATTTTTCCAGCAGTCCTCGGACTTGACAACTGACAGATGATTCGTGATGCGATTATAGTGGGTCTGTATTCAAATATCTTTTAAGTCACAGACTCCGAGGAACTCATTATTAAGTTACAAATAGGTATAAAAATAAAAATATGTTTTATTAGCCACTTTTTCTTTTAAATGTTTTCGAAATTTAAATTATCAAAATGTCTTCTTATGATATACTGAACATTTTCTTACATTACTAAATACGCTATTGGCTTTATTTAATTATGAACGCGGGTGAGGTTCGAACTCCGTGCCCATGGATTGGAAAATGGTAACCAAACTATTGTACTGGTATCAAAAAAACATCTATTGTCAGGTTGATATCAGATGTGATTGCTTACCAAAAACAAGAAAAGAGGTAATCAATTCCCCTTCGCAAATAGGAAACTCGAAAAAATAAATTAAGCACGCAAAAGCCCTCGAAGCCGACATTTTTGACTCGACCACTTCCGCAAAGCGTGGCAATTAATTTTGTACGGTCCCCGAGAGAGAGGGCGGGCCGCAGGGCATCGGTACGATATTCCGCCTTATCGTATTAGTCGAACGCTTAGAGCTTTGTGCCGCTGTTTAGGGAATACTTCACGTAACGTTTGCTTTGGAGCTTAGATTGGTGACTGTTGATTATAGCCAACCAATTCGCTGAGTGGACTCTGGCCGCCCACAACCCCGAAAGCCTCATTTTAGTCGTCTCATACGACAGGCAGAAGATAGTTACAAGGACGGCATGTATACGACCCGTCGGTTCACTGGCTGTGTACTTTTATATCTACAGTAGACAATTCATTTTTTTAATACCGTGACAATATTTTTATTGTGTATTATGTTATTCCACGTTCGCGAAGGATTCTAACTTGTTTCAGGTGAAAATCTACCTGAAAATGCCAGAAAATATAAGATATCTGTCAGTCAAGTGGGACGAAAGAAGGTTGCCCTGTTTTTCCTTTTAGTCATAATGAAATAAATTTTCATTGTCTTACAATTTTTCACAAACAAAAAGATTAAGACAAATATTATGAAAGAATATTGAAATTGATATTGAGAGTATTGATTGATTTGAAATAATGATTTGAGAAATTATTAAAACGAAAACATTTAACGAATGATTTGAAGGAATGTTTGATATTAATTAATTCAATGTATACATTTTAACATGTACGATTACATTCATGAAACTAGGTGAAACCGCAAGCTCTGGGTTCGATTCTCAGCAGTACATTTATGTGATTAGTAAGTTTCTTTGTTTTGTGTCTGGGTGTAATATAAATATCTGTATAAGTATTATATAACATGTATATATTTCTGTTAATTTTTTTTTATCATAGTACAGGCTATGTTTAATTTGGGATCAGACGGTCGACAGTGAGGTGTCCCAAGATATTATTTATAATAGAGTACGTAGGTACCAACGTCTATCAACCTTGAAAGTGACACCTAAAATATCTGAGAACAAATCCTCGTTACGAAGACCGTGTAATTCCCAAAAGGGCCGGCACACGTGAAACAAGTTCCATTGAAGTTATGATAACAGCGCAAGACCATCAGAAAGTATGAAGCGAACACAACTTGCTACTTCCAGAAAAGTTAAAATGGCCGCGACAGCGCTTTGAAGTATAGTCGGCGTGGGAAATCTTTTATCGAGTTACGCTATTATCTTGATCCCGGGGGATCCTACGCAGGAATTAAGGGCGGAGTGTGTATGAGAATATTTTGATAGCACGGCAACTGTGGGATTTTCCGGAGGTTAAACAGAAAGAAATGTTCCGACGGGAATGGGCGATATTTATGTTAACAGCGCCCTGAAGCGGAAACGCTACACTTAGTTTACTTTCATAGGTAAACGTAACATATTTTCCATTTGCAATCGGCTTAACATAACCCACGTATTCATCTCGTCTTGCCTCTGCAAAGACTTTCGTAACGTTATTTGTTGCTCGCGATTTCTATTGCGCGGTGAAAATAATTTTAATCGCCTCTTTCACTTTTCTGATCTAACCTAACAAACGAACAGACAAAGTTACTAACGCATTTATACTTAAATATTAATATGGGTACAATGCAAAGTAATACTTTTGTATCCAACAGATATCATATTCAATACGTAATAATAGCAGATAAATATTTACGAACATAAGGAAATATGTACAAAAAAATACTGCCGGATGTTATCAAATAGGGATTAAATTATGTTTTGGTTTTAGAGACTTGATACCGGGAATCGACAGTATGTGACATATTTCATCAAGTTAGGAATGTCTTTATGAAGTTTTTTACGATACTTAGCGCAGAACTAGCTTGGACTATACATAAGGGTATTATGGATTACTTCTTTAAAACGACCATTATGACGAAGATTGAAAATTAATACAGAACATTGTCATTTAAATTTCCACTCCAGCGAAGCCAGTTTCACATAAAATAAATTTTATTACAATAAAAAATTTATATGAAAATATATTATTTTCCTCAGCGGTAACAGATGGCTGTTACGAACAACTGCATAAAGTCAAAAGTATCGTCAGAACTCAGAACATTATGGAAAACTCTGAAAAGTATAAATTTTCTATATAAAAATATTCTTACACGAACTGTAGAAAACTATGTAGACCATATTAAATTCAATTTAAACTTTAATGAACAAATATACATACTTATGTACGTCTACCTACATATGTATATACTCTTACAGCAAACACAAGTCATACCTACTTACCAATGAACTCCAACCGTGAACAACCTACCTGTAAAGTGCTCGACATGCAAATAATTGTTTACGATACGAATCAAACCACAACAAGGCAAAAAATTGTATTAACAAAAAATTTAAAAAACATGCTCGTGTTATGGTAATTAAACAATTAGATATTTCTATTATAATCAGACAGAACGAACGAAGCGACTATATCACATAAATGTTTGCCTTTGGGCAATCGAAGCCACGGCTATCGTCTTAATAGTCCGTCTCTAATCACTACACCAAGATGTCAGTTATTAATGAAGCGATACAACTAATAGTAAGCACTGCTTTGTTTTGTTACCACGCTGTATGATATTATTTCGTTCGTGTAACCCAACGGTGACAATAAACGCCAACTGCACTACGATAAAAGTTGGCTAATTTCGCTCGTAACAAGTTAGGTCGCGAAGCGTAGATGTAAATTTCATGGAAACTTTGTATAATGCATTTTCAGTAACATTTGACTGTAGTCAAAGTCAGTAATAATAATAATATAAATACCAGAACCTATACAATTGGCAAAACACACAAGATTATCTCACTTCAAATTAGGCCGTTGAATGCCTGTGTTATGGTAATCGGACATCCGATAAACATATACATAAACACAACACTTATATTGATATTTTTATTACACCCAGACAAACAACATAATATTTGGGCATTTCACAAAACCTTGTCCTGGGTGGAAATCGAACCCACGACATTGTGTTGATGTAGGCGTTACCAAACAACAAGTACGAGAGAACAGTAAGATGTACCACAAATAAGCACAAAACACGTTTGTCCAACGCCATTACTTAATAACCCCGTTAAGCTTTCGACCTCAAATGACATTCATAAACGCTCAGGTCACTTCAGTAATAAACCACAATATATAACTTATCGCAAGTTAGTTACGAGCGAACTTTGCACGCGTCGAGGTTGGAATAGTTAGCGAGTTGTATATCACGGAGGCTGTGTTACGTGAGTGTGTTGCATAAGGCTTTGTAATTGAGACATTAAAATAAAAAAATAAAAAATCCTTAGCTTTTTTTTTAAATTTTAGGAGAGCAGTGACATCTGCAACCGACCTCTGATAAGGCTCTAGGGATGGGACTGTTAGTGTGAATACAGTTAATAAGTGTTAATAGGAATTAGTTGGTCAGTATTCGTTAGTAACAGGACTGCAGGAAGAGATTTGTTATTAATATTAGTCAAGTTAGTATTTGTTAGTGTAAGTGCAGTTAGTATTCGTTACTATCCGCCCTATCAGAGGTCTGTCACAGATGCGTCACTACTCTTGAGGACTGAGGTGGTCGCCTCTGGTATACACGTGGACCAGCATTAACACCCTTCAAACCGAAACACAAGTTGTAAAAACAATTGCTTCACGGCAGAAATAGGCGTGTGGCTGTTTAAATTTACTCTTAGTATAGTTATTTTAATTCACAATTTATGTATTTACTGTTATGTACACGCCAATCTACCATTCCATGACTTTAACTAACTCCTTGGTGTAGTGGTTAGCAACATTGACTGTTAAGCCCGTGGTCACGGGTTCGATTCCACCATTATAAACTATATATGTACTCGTATATATATTTCTTGGATGAAAATTAAACCTTATTCAAGTTAATACCAGGGTTGATTGTAGGTCACAGAACCTCTCACTTAGCTAATTTCAACTATGCGTAACTGAAACCAAAAAGACACGGATAATATTATCACTTAAGTTTTTAAATCGAAACACGAAAAAAACGACAAAGTCATTGGAAGACTGCGATATAGAAGATAAAATTATGAAATAACACCAGGAAAGAGCATTTTGGGTTCAAAATAGGTACGAACGTACCGTCCGACTGGGTTGAAGTAGTTAGCGAAGTCCATGGTAGAAGTTACGTGTTCCAGATATACGAGTTGACGGAACCGAATTACTCCAGTTTGACTGGAATTTAAGCAATGTACGATATAATGCTAACTATGCAGAGAAGACGCAACGAACTATTTCGAATTGACTGACCTCGTTGTGTAGTGGTTAGATACTGGCTTCTAAGTCGGAAGTCGTGGGTTAGATTCTTACCCAGTACAAACATTTGTGTTTACATTTATTTTTTGTATCTGTATGTCATATGTATTGTATAGTATGTATATTATGTATGTTTATCAGCTGTCCAGCTATAAACAGGCATTTGTCTGATTCGGAATCAGATAGTCGTATACGGATGGTACCCAGATACAATATATATTTAACTAGTTGTTAACCCCGGCTTCGCCCGCTTGTTCAAAATAGTAATGATAATAATATGAAAATAAAAAAGTGTAACAAAATAATTTATTTATTGAAGGAAAGCTCTC
>DWDX01005393.1:0-10571 GCA_018245675.1 Agara michaeli | reverse complement strand
CATCATCATACCGTCACGCCGGGTCCCTAACGGGGTAGGCAGAAAGCACCGAGTGCCAAATATCATATACATATATGCGTTATTTATATTTTCATTATTTTTTCAAAACAGATGGGTGTAGGGTACCAATTGAAAAGACAGCGCGTGGTTAAATATCTATTTAGAGTAATATATAAAATCTTCGTACAGAATGTTTAAAAGAAATAACACAAAATTCAATATATAATTACAACATGGAAGCAAAAACAGAAACACGTTAGAAGTTATTTTTTGTTATCGATGATTGTCTTAAATAAAGCCAAGCCCTCCTCGTTCGCATTCTGGTAGTTTGGAGCTGTTTTCTTCACTAATTCATACCACCTGTAAATTGAAACGTCATTAATTAATTTAATAAAAATATTAGAGCACACGCTTCTTGGGAAATGTTTCCTCGCGCTCACGACTAATTTACATGAACACAGCTTCTAACTCACCTAACAATATTGGGGTATTCGTGCAAATCAATTCCTGCAATCTCGATGGTGGAGACAGTAGTGACCAAGCACAGGTCAGCGATTGTCAGACTATCACCGACGGAGTACTTCTGCCCCTCCAGGAAGGTGTTCAGGAAACCTAAAGCATCTTGGAGCTTCTCTAAAGTACCTTCTACTTTTTTGCCTTCGAAAAATATAGGATACTGAAAAAACAAATCATGTTTCAGCAGATGAATTAGACATGGCACTGAAGCTTCAAACACCTTGAAATCTACTTACGAAATAAGCCGCAAACTTAGTGGCCAGTGTTCCCAAGTCGAAATCCAGTCTCTGGTCGAGCAAAGCTCTGGTCTTGAGATCTTCAGGGTAGAGAGGGTTGTTTGGTCCACCGTATTTATTGACCAAATACCTACAGATGGCTCTGGACTCCCATAGCGAGAACCCATCGTCCACAATGGTAGGGATTGTGTGTTGAGGGTTTAGCTGCGGATTAAAAAAGTAATGCTATAGGTCGTCTTTTTAAAGTAGAAAACTTGTTATTAGAAGTAATATTATACGGGTGAACAAAAACGATAGAACATGAAGCGATAAGGAGTGAACATTTAATAATTTAATGTTAAATGATTCATTGATAGGAAAGTATACCTTCACAAAATCAGGTTTCAGGTGCTCGCGACTCGCCATGTCAAAATTAATACGGTTTATTTTGTCATCAATGCCCAGTGCCGATGCAACTAAATACACCGACCGGCATGGCGCCGAGGCCGGCATTCCATACAGATCAATCGACATCTTGATATATTTCTGAAAATATTATATAAAATAAGAATAGGAAAGTTTAAAGATTGACGTACATACTCGGAACTACAAGCCAGATACCAAAACTGATCGTTAAAACCCTAACTTTTCGTAAAGCAAATATTCGCCTTCCTTCGATATCAGTTTGATCATTCTCGACACAAATCACAAAACTAATTTTCACTACAGAAGTATAAAGCTATTGCATACATATTTAAATAATTCACTTTATTAAGTAGTAACTTCGAACTCACCGAGTATGTGAAATAAATATACGCAATATATATTTGAACAACACTTTAAACACTACGATAAAATACTGCGCAGAATACAGAAGTACCTACTCTATGCTGATGCGATCGACTGACTGCTGTTGTGTTCTAACTCGTTGATTTATACTGTGCGGGCAGGATGATCTAACAACCAAATTACAACGCACGTCACACTTGAACCTATAACACAGTGGACGGAACGAGATAAAAATTGTGATCACTTTGGCTTGTATTCAGTTTGGTTACGGCAACAATCGGCTTGTATCTTTTTCCTTTTCTCTCACATGCAATTAAACTGAAGGTCGCTACCACTGTACGCTTAGTGGTACCGGGGACTGTTATAGTGATAACGTTAGATACAAAAAAACGTTTAACTTTGGAAGACTTATCTACGGGCGTTGTTGTGGAGGGTGCTTACGTTCTTTTTCGTCTGTCAATATTACTATTTAGGCCTTGTGTCCACGGCGAGTTTTTGTCGCGGCAACATTTTGTGATCTCGTCAAATGTTAAACATGAGGCAACGAAACCATAGGACCACGCGACAAGGTGCCGCGACCATCGCCGGGCTACTTCGGCGCTCGGTCGTCAGACGCAACTTTTATAAGATCCATATCGCTACGGAACGATCATTTTTAGTCGCTCAGTGAACGGAATGCGACGACAGTAGGTTACAGCCACAAAAAGCCACTGCAACAAGATGTCGCAGCGGTGACAGCGCCTGTAGATGTAATTTCAGATTTTTTAAGATATCATCACCTATGCCATTATACTGTGATAGATCGTGATTAGTCAACGCTTGCTCCCGTTAAGTTTCCTCTGAAGAAAACAGAAGAGGCTAAAGATATTTGTCAAATTAGACTCTGCCTAACCCTATGGGAAATACGTGTGAATGTACAACAATAATAAACAAATAAAACATCAGTTGCATATTAATCTTATTTATTGCGCCTTACATTCTATTGCTTATATTACAAAAACTCTGAAATTCAACAAGTACATTATAGCGAGTAATTATAACAAAGGTGACAGAAAAAATAGGATGTGAATGTAGACGTAGCGTTAAAATACTTCGTAACTGTGTTAATACGCATATGATGCCGAATGATAGTAGCTTTATTTATATAAGCCATTTACTATATGCCAATCGTGAGAAACAATCCACTAAGCGAAGACAATATTTGAAGAGTGCAATGAAGTGCATTTGCGAGTCATAGTTTCGTAGATAGGAAAGCTTCCAATGTTTCGTAAGAAAAGTCTTTGGGGCAATTTTATGACAGGGGATTGCCTCTAAGCATAATACAGCTATTCGATTTGGGGTGAGCCCCCACTGTACCGCACGGCGACCCCCGCAGTGCACGCCGCGCCGACGAGTGGGGTCAACACAACGCGGATGAATTTTAATAACAATGAGTCTCATATAGGTTTAAACAGCACACCGTTGACAGAAGTAACCGATGACCACAGCTGATTAAGTTCGTTGCTCAGCGAGCCGTGACATATATTTTGAAGAATAACTGACTTGGGTATCAGTTCTATTTGCGCAGCAATATATGATTGTTAGACTAATCAATAGTGTGACATATGCGAGGTTGGATTGATATTTTGGTAATGAAGTCGAAATTTTATAGTCGAGATGAATTGTCAAATCAACTTGCAGATAAAGAATGTGGGAATTTCACAAACGTCTTCAAGGTATCTCCTTTTAAGTCAGACCCCGAAGAGGATGTCGCTAACGGAGTTGGTGTGTCACGGTTACTTATAAAGTATGCGCGGTTGTCCTTCATCTACTTCTTAAGCATGCTGTTGACGAGCGCTTTAAACGCGTCCAGACCCTTCTCATTGGCCTCTTGGTAGCCGGGCGCCGAGCTCTTGACTGTTTCATACCACCTGGCAAAATGAAAACGTTAAAAGTCAGATAGGTTTAAAATCATTCATTCAATCCTGGCTACAGAACCACTACAGCTGACATGATTTGGGAATAATTCTTTAGGAAAAAATCCAGAGCTATTTGCCTATTTGCAATTCGGATGTCAAGTCAAGAAGTTCAAAGTGCAACTTCTTAGGGGCGTTTGTCGCGTATGAATTCTTAGGGTCTAACTACCAAACAAGCGATAGTCGATCCATAGTATCGATTGTAACTGTGGTAACACCCTTATAGAGCAACCTAAAAAGAACAACTGAGTTTTAACGCTGTTCACCTCTTTACGTTGGCGTATTTCTTAAAGTCGATGTCGGAAGCCTCGAAGCTGGATACGCTGGCAATGATGCTAAGATCGGCGATGGTTAGGTTGGGGCCTGCTACGAACTTTTGCCCGTCCAGGAATAAGTCCAGGATTTTCAGAGCGTCATCCACCTTCGCTAGCTTGTCCTTGTCGGCCGGTGCTCCGCCGAACACTTGAGGATACTGCAATGTATTAAAATTTTTTCGACTAAATAATACTTCATTGTTTGTGGAACGTGGTCAGAGAGTCAGTTCCAATAACCTTCATGATTCTTAGTAATATAAATGTGAAAATTGAATCAAGAAAGGCCTATGTCCAGCAGTAGAGTCAGGATGATGATGAGGAAATACAAAAGTATGGTTTTTATTTCATCAAGTATTTCAAGACACGTCAGTGTTTTAAACTTAGCTGAAATTCTTAAAACTTGGCCCGATATAATATGACCTTGGAGGAAAGGTATTTACAGAAAAAGACTCGGTGTGGCCTACGTCCAGCAGTGGACTGATGTCGGCTGATGATGATTAACAGACTTCAAAAGTAATCTAGGAGTTACTGGATACATGACTTATCCCGTACAAGTATTCTTAACGCTCGTTACCAAAATATTTCTTAACAACCGACCTTCGACCAGAAATGTTTGGAGAAATACTTACGAAGTAATCACCGAATCTCTGGTACAGGGTGCCGATGTCGAAGTACAATCGCTGGTCCACGAGCGCCCTCGCGCGCGGCTCCTCGGGGTACAGGCTGCTGCCCTTGCCGTACTTATTGACCAAGTACGCCATGATGGCGCGCGACTCGTATATCGATAGGCCATCGTCCACTAGGGTCGGGACGGTGTGTTGAGGATTTAGCTGCGAAAAGTCATTTTGAAACAAAATACCTGATTATTTTCTGTGCTGTACACATATTAAGCTCATATACTTGCCAATAATAAAGTAAATAACCCTGAATTGCCAAAGAGAAAATACGAATGTTCAGATTCAAATGTATATTTAATCCTTTGTAATATTATAAACGCAAAAGTCTCTGTCTGTCTGTTACGCTTTCACGGCCAACCGCTTGTCCGACTGTAAAGAAATTTGGTACTGTGATAGTGTGAAGCCTGGGAATGAACGTAAGATTTTTATCCCGATATACCTACGGGATCGACGGGTAACACCGCGGTGCGCAGCTAGTTCCTCATATTTCAATGTGAAACAAAACAAAATGAGATTAAACTTGTTCTACTACTATATTGTTACACACAATTATGCAACTCGTATATTACTTCACTGACAGAAGAAGGGTGAGTAAGACGACAGAATTTCTATGAATGGGAGTTGGAATGAATGGTATTTAGGTGTATTACAACAGTCGGGGAATGGTGGTGATAAAGAGCAACTCGACCGTTCTACCGACCGTTATGCTTGTCGTTAGCGCCGCTATGCGTTACGACATTTGGAACAACACGCATATTAATAATTTCATTAATATTTTATTTTATTATCCCATTTTAAAGAATTTTCATTTTCATTTTTCAGAATATAGAATATTATTATTTTTTGGGTGTATAGTAATTTTGAAGTTTCTTTTTTGTTCTGAATAAGACGTGTTTTAAAGAGCCTTGTAGCACTCCGAGAGACCAACGCTTCACATGACCATCCGATACACGGTGCCGACGCAGTAACACAAACCAAACTTGTTCCAGTCTAGGTTCAACGCTCCCATAATTACCTCTTCTCGTAACGACTGTCCTTCAAAAGGCTGTATGGGAATTTACACCTTAACGTTATCAAGTTCGAGTTAAAATTCAATATCAATTTTGCTATCAGAGTTTATGAGGATTGCGAAATGTTTGCATTTCAGACAAGCCAGCATATCATATAGTGTATATACATATGTCTAGACGCATGGAGTAGGCCAGGCTAAGATGTAGTGTAAATCGAATAACATGTATACTTAACTACTTAGACCAAATACGTTGTATATGGAATTTGTAACGCGTTGATATTGTCAATATTTTCTATTCAATAGTCGGGCATGCAAATCCAAACCGTCTGAATTTTTTAACGTGTAAATCAAGTCATTAAACATCCGATACAATATTTGCAGAACAATTGACGTATCTAATCAATTTAGTGTTGTATCTGTGGAATGTAAACAATGCTTTTTTTTAATGTAATTGTTTTTCATTTTTTTAATCGTTGGATGTTATTCGATTTTCAATATTTTGATTTTAGTTTATTATTTTCATTTGTTGGTGTTAATTTGGTTCGGTTGGGGTTTTCTCAATGTAAATAGTGATATACAGGAAATTTTGGGGTTAACAGACAGCTTTAATATGGGACTGTTTTTTCCTGTCTAATAATAGCTAATATGTTGTGGTTTGATTATTCTATTGTTGACACATATAACTATACTACATTATTGTACTATACTACTAACTGGATATATTATTTAACTAAATGTAACAGATTCTTAGCGGCAGTTAATAAATTTACCAATGTGTTATTGCTTTTGGAGTGAAAGAGTAAGGCTTATATAAGCTTTCAGGCGTCTTATCATATTTAGTATTAGCTATTTTTTTTTTAAGTTTTTCAAGTTACCTTTAGGTATTCAGGTTGCAAATGCTCGCCGTGGTGAAGATCGACGATTTTGAGGTTCAAGTTGACGTTGAGGGCTCGCGCGGTGAGGAGGACGGCCCTGCAGGGCGCCGAGCCGGGAACGTAGTACAGGTCGATGGGCATTGCTGGCAAATAACACTTTACTGTGAGAATAGTTCAGACATCTACACTTTCAATTCAAACAGCAACAAGACCAGTCACAATATGTCCGATAAAAAAAATACAGTTGAATTGAGAACTTCATCCTTTTTTGAAGTCGGTTAGAAATAAACACGTTCGCGGTCGGGAAACCTCCGTCGGGATCGATATGAGTTACGCCTCTTTCGTTCCTTACTCAAATAACAATTAAATGTTAAGGGATTAGTATTAAGTTTAAATAGGCGTAGGTTGAGGGCCCTGAACGATGGTCGTCTATTTAAAGTTCGATACGCTCACACTCCTATATAACATGAACAAAGAGAGATCTTAACGCTTTTTCCTTATGTGACGATTTCTACCATTCAACGTCTATAAATGTGGGTGAGTGAGGTCCTTTTTACTTCTCGTTGTTGCTCGTCTCGTCTGCTGTGGGAACCCCGTGCTCAAGCATACTATTCAATTGCGCATTGGCGCATATAAGTAAGTGGACAATACGTTTTTCGAATGTTTTTAACTTGTAACACTGACAAGATAGATCCAGGGTTTTTTACTCTATTTTGGAAGTAAACAGCTATTAATGTTAATAACCTAAAGGAGTTTTTCGACTCGGAGACTTGTGTATGACATACTAGATAGTCTTAAGGATAAGTTGTCTTGCATTACCATTGACGAACCGGATTAAATGGAATATAGTGACCAAAATATTTCTTGCTCCTCCATCTAATTAGTTTTATGCGAATGAGAGGTAACATTGGTCGAACTTGTTTAATCAAGTCGCAATAAGCCAAGGCCAATCTGGTTTTAGGAAACTAAAAGTCACTGCCAAGGTCAAGTTGGATCTCACTGGCAGCGTAATGTTACTTCATCTTTATAGCTTTTCATTGAAACATTCGATTAATTGAAAAAAAATTACAATCAAAGACCGTTATATTACCTATGTTAGCTGAGCTTTATTTAAATAACTAAGATCAACTGTTCAAGTATTTTAGACTTCAAAAATAAATGTTGAAGATATTTCAAGTGTTATGAAAAGCAAGCCGAGGAATGTAAAAAAGATTGTATTTTTTTATCATTATTTACGTTGCAAAATGTTCCAATCATTGTAACGATCAATCATAAGTCTTTGAAAAGCTTGTAATATATAGACATTGGAGTTTTTGTTAGTAAAGTCAAAAATAATTGATTTTTTTATTGAATGCATGACATACATTCTGTACTTACAAAACTGAAACTATTCTTCAAATGTTTGTCTCTCTGTCCGTCCGTCTGTTTGTTTGTTCCGGCTAATCTCCGAAGCGGCTGGACCGATATTACCGGGACTTACGTATTGCTTGTAAATTAGCTTCATTTTATTTCGTATATAACATTGCGCATGATTGAATCCGCTGATCGTATAGAAGAAAACCATATACGTAATCCATTTATTACGAAAACAAAAAATTAAATAGGTAATTATATTATTTTAGTGCCTTCAAAGAGGTTATCTGGATAGGTACCTAATGTTTTTAAAGATACCGTTAAAACACTAGTTGTAATCATGACTTGTAGCTTTGGTACCTACATAAGCGTTTTGCATAGGTAGCGGATAAAGTTTGAGTATCACGATAAATATTTTATTGTGTCAGACTGTAAAAAAAAAAATTTTTAAGATTATGTTATTCCAGTAGGTATATACTATTCATATCAATGCTGTATCCGAGTACCTATAGATTGATGTAAAGATAACGAGTCTTCTAGCGGTGGAAATATAGATTTGAACAATTCGAAATATCTCGAACGTGTAAAAATTGCAAGTCACGCTGTTGATTCACAAGCCCCCACTAATAGCGGGATTGGTTCTGTGACATGTTTATTCATTTGGTACTAGACACAATAATACAAGCTACAAGGTCGAATCGATAATGCTTTTTATACACGACCGGGTTAGAAAAAAACAATTGAAAAAAGGAACGTAGAGAATCGATTTCTACGCTAGACAAAATTCTATTGTTTGTGGTAGGATTAGGCGACAGTAACAGTTACCACAGATTGGATAATAAATAAGCATTTGTTACGTTTCTGTAATTATTATTTCCTGCATCACAACGGACCTAACGGAGGTTTCTCAATGTTGCACAGATTATTATTATTACTACATAGTATAAAACAAAGTCGCTTTCCGCTGTGTCTCTATGTACGCTTAGATCTTTAAAACTACGCAACGGATTTTAAATAGATAGTGATTCAAGAGGAAGGTTTATATGTATAACAACATCCATTATATAGTAGAGAAATACTTTTGAGGTTTCTAATGTGATGTCATAAATGATTAAATTTTTTGCGGCGGGGGCGGGACGAAGTCGCGTCAAAAGCTACTATTTAATATAAACTAAAAAGTGAATATTAAGTTTATAATTTTGAAGCGTCTTAAAACAATGTAAAGATTTTTACGCGGAAACTAATACTGATCGATTGATATGATGCGGTAATTATTACGGTAATTTTTCTAGTTTTTTGTCAATATCTCACTGGCTCACCATCACCATGGGTCGACTGGTAGAGAAAGCCACCAGGCATTAAGACCACCAATTGTAACCTAGCATTAGGTGCTACAATAAAGATTAAATAAATAAACAAATAAATGTCAAGGTCAGGGCTTATATCAATAGATATTATTTTTAGGCAACGCCGACTTTATATTACAAAACAAGTATATGTGTGGGTAAAACATTTTAGAAACTGTTTAGAATAGCGTAACTAGTGTTGAGAAATAATTAGTAAAATCCATGTAGGCAGAATCTTGTAGCATCGCGGAGTGTCTCGTCATGTCCTTTCGTCTGTCTGTCCATCGTGCATTTTTCATTGCAGGTTTTTATTGGACATACCCTGATCTAACTTCTATCGTTAACTTATCTCCGATGTTATTCAGATGCGACATAAAGCAATGTGAGCGATGCGTATTCAAATGAAGTACGCGGTGAGAATTCTAAATTTGGATACATCAATGACAGCAATGTTACAATGTTTTTCAAGATTCCTTATTATTCTCATGCGGTAAACAAGCACTTCGTAACTTACTGCATGTTCGTTATCGTTATTTTAAGCTTTTTTTGATTGTCGTTGAAAAATAAATGCAAAACAGAATTCTTTTTGTCCTTACGTCATTGAGGAAAGAGGCAATGTGCCAAGTGGAAAGTGCCAAGGACGACAAAAATTTTTCAATTCTATTTCATGATAGATCCTTTACGAAAAATGTCTTTTACGTGATAATCTAGTTGATATATAATATATATATATATACACACATATAATGAATGATTCGAATGTTTAGTTTACAATCAATGTTAATTTGTTCGGAAATTCACATTCTTAACTAACCATAGACAATCAAAATTATAGAGCAAATTACGTTTTTAAATTCATTAAATAATTATTATGTACCTATTGAAAATATTATGTATAAACCCTAACTGATATCAAATCTTCATATTTTTTTATTGCAATCAACAATAATTGACATGTCATTAATGCATAATGCTACATAATTCCACGCCAATGACTGATGAATATCGCGCTTCTAGGAACGTCACAGCCGTAGTAATGAACTAATGAACAGTTCCCGTTTGACGTGTCTCAAGGTTACTCGATTTTTTGTTTAGCTAGTAAGAATCGATACGATAGCAGGTCGATGCGGTTTTTAACTATTAGCTTTCATAACAAAAACCTATGAAGGTATTATAGAAAGGAGTACAGTTTATTTAAATTTAGAATAACTGGACTGGCTTGGCACATATCCAGTTGGACTTGAGGCGCCAATACGACTAGACAGGTTGCTATCTGGCTGAAGGAAGAAGGAATTTCTCAGTAACACTACTCACTGTTAAATTCCAGTACATTCTTTTCTCTAGAATAGCCGAGTAGGATATTGTTATACCTAACTGAAAGTATCAACATCAGTCCTTTTTAACCGACTTCAAAAAAAGGAGGAGGTTCTCAATTCGTTCTCAGGCGGTGTCATTTCTCTGGAGCTTATGGCTGACACCGCCTCCAAGAATAACAAGATAGGACCTTGAATTATTTGTT
>DWDX01005392.1:0-10573 GCA_018245675.1 Agara michaeli | reverse complement strand
GGAGAGCGCTTCCTCGCTGCTCACAAAAAGTGCGCGAATACCTAGCGAGCGGTCGACCGGTCCCGCGCCCGCCGCGGCATCGCGGCTTGTAGCTGCCGGTACATACACACTCGCACACTTCTTTCCTCACATTTAGCTATCAGATATCGGCAGGAGGCGTCTCTTAGACTATGATACTCAATCTCTTAAAGTAAGACAACATGACCGTTTGCCAAGTTGCAGCATGGATTTAGTTCTACAAAGAGCACACGTGATATGTTATCGCGTGTGACAATATTTAATTGTACGGGCGTACTAACAACAACGTTGACAGTTTGTTTACAATACTGTGAGCAATTTAAATACTTTAAATGTAGCAAAACCTAAGATCGAGAAGTGTGCGCGACGATACTGCGGCCGAGTACAAGCGCGGTCGGAATTGTTTCAGCATTCCCGTCGGACGGAATTCCTTTGATATGTTCTTGTAACGATCGCCTCTAATATTATGTCGGTATTTTGTCAATTAAAACTTCTTATTTCTTTAGGCAAAGCTTCAACATTTTTATGTTCGTTGATGATGTTGAACATAGATATAAAATTTGTAATGAAATTGACATGTTCCTATTATTTCATAATTCTCGTATATATTTGAAGGCAATTACTTTAGTAAACGCAAAAAAATTAATGTACTAATGTAGTAATGTATATGAAACAAGAACAGCATAATTATGTAGGTAGTCTATTATCATCGTGTCCGCCATTTAAACGATGTAATCTAGTTACGATAACGAGGCGTGACGTACAGAAAGTGTACGGATGTACTTGTTGTCGATGAATAAGTTTGGGTTTCAGCGGCGCCGCCGGAACGTCGCTGTACTTGTAAGCGTATTTTTAACATACTTTATATACAACAAACAGAGAATAGTAACGTTCGGTGGCGTGTAGTAGCCGCAGCTTCAATGAGCGGGGCGATGCTATCGGCCGACAATAAAAGGTAACAATGCCGCTCTATCTGCCATCGCAGTGTCGGGCGCAGGGTGGGGGTGTGGGGGGAGCTCGCTCTAACAATTGAATATTTTGAGTAATGATATTAAGAGCCTTTGTCGTTTGTCAGATTTAGTTCACAGTGTAATTTGTGATGGGAGATAACCTTGTGCAGGAATGCGATATCGGAGGCGCGGTGCTGCCCGCGCTGTGAACTTTCTCGTCAAATTGAGATGGCAAGTCGAACTCGAAGTTTACGTTTTTTGTTACCTTAGTTCTACAGTTATATAAATGAAATTTCATTCAACATACATAGTTAAAATCAGTTTTCTATGATAGGTTTTTCATAGAAAACGTAATTTTTTTGTCAGTATGAAGTTTTGGGTGCAGCATGAATCGTATCAGAACATTTATGCGTAGCTCGATTCGCCGGTAATTCTTATTTGAGTATAATATCTTGAAAAAATATTACCTCAGCGACAAAACTATCGGGGCTGTCGTACACCCAGTCGGTGCACTTTTGTAGGGCGCCGGCGTCGGAGGCCTCGCAGTGGCGGTCCAGGCCGGGCCGGAAGCACTGCTTCACGCCCTCAGGGGGCTGCGACGCGTTGGGCCAGGCCGCGACGGAGGGCGGCGTGGGGCCGTCGCATTCGGGGATCTTGCACCTGTGTGCATATTGGACTTATTTGCTGTTTCGCTGATTTTCAACGCAGTATGCAACCGGTACAAAGCCTTCTTATTTATTACGACGAAAAGTTCGAGTGCTGTCAAATATATATATATATATATACACAGATACGAGCGATGTAATAACGTGGCTAGTTTCATTACTCGTGAAGAATTTATTGAGAAGTATTGAGAGTGATATCATGAATTATGAGAAGTATTTAAGATGTCATAATAGTTCCGTTCTTTTCAGATCGAACTTAAATGGGCCTGTACTCTCTACCGATAATTATCTTGATTACTTATGTATATATTATTGCATTCAGGTACAAATGTGCTCGTTATAGGAATATTAGTCGTAGAGTCATAGAGTCGCGGGCGGACGTCGAGCCCGGGGGCGCCGGGGCCGCTGGGTACTAACCGGTAGTTGACGTCCTCGACGGCGAACACGTAGTTGACGTTGTACATGGAGTTGGTGGCGTACACGAGCGCCAGCATGCTCATGGTGAGCAGCTGGTGCCTGCCGAAGGCGCCCAGCCGCTCCAGCACCGCGTCCAGCTTCACCGGCGACTCGCCTTCTGCGGAGCTCATCGTGCCCGCGCGCTGATACTTCACTGATAAAACGTACCACTTTTAATCCCTTAGTCAAAATTACTTTTTAATTTTTTTTGCCGTAAAACATCGATGTCATCCCGGTACTTTCATAAAATGTAGCTTCGCTATATCCATAATGATTTGTTTCAGTTTTAAAATCCTTTTCAATTTGTCTCGATTTTCAAATTGCGCTTTATCCTTGCTATTCTCCTAGTCCCGTGGTCGCCGTGACTCGCTCGTCGAGAACTTCGTTATCGAATGCTGTTAATGATGTGATTTTCTCCCGTCCGCTGCAACAAATCGAATTAACAATAACTTTATAATTGCCGTTAACAAATCTATTGCGTGCCATTATGTTCTTTTTTAGTACTCAATTGTATTTATTCTTTGTCACCGCTTCAATAGTTGTTCACTTACATTTAATATTCACTGAAGCCGACTGCCGACCCGGCGGTTACAGGTTTGTTTCTCAGCCTGTACAAATATTCGTGTCATGAGATTAAATATTTGTGTTTAGTTGTAATATTATCTATTTAAGTAGGTATATACGAATAACGTATATCCAGCAGTAATAGATAGACCAGGCGGTGGTTTGAATTTCAGTATCAATGTATATACTCGTTCCACCGGACACCTGGCCGCTCACCGCAGTACAGTCTCTGCCCGATATGTGAACACATAGTTCTATGTGAAAGTGTCTCAACATGTTATTCTAGCCAACCCGTACGATAAAGAGAACACATTGGGTGTTTCCATGCACGTGTGGCTTCTGTAAACACATTGCCGTGCGTGTTAATGCACGTTGTGTTTAGAGATACATCAAGTATTACTTAAAATCATATTTATTAATGAACCATAGTTAAAACACCATATCGGTATGACCGGTTTGAGTTACGTAATAATTTTCCCGGTAAATACGAGTCGTATCTGAGAGCAGTTTGGATTAGCATACATCGACTTAAATTAGATGTCGGAACCGGTTCTCGCGGCGGCGTCTCCCCGGCGGCGAGCGGGCGACGAGCGACAAACTACGTATTCGCCCGAGCTACTATCTTCGGGGTTCATCGACACATCATTTTGGCGCTAAGCAGCTACTCGTGCGGTCACGGGTCTCGTCACCGCGGGCCACCGCGCTGGCCGAGTGCGGACGGACACGCCTCACGCGCCATAGAGAACGTTATTTGGAACTCTAAGGAGTGCGGAGTTCCTTGAGATATTTCCTTTACCCGTTATATCGAGCTATATTTATAGTTTATTATATTTACGATAAAAAATGTTTCTCGATTCGGTCGTTTGTAAGTTAGTCGGCCGCACAGCTTGCTCGCGCGCAGCGCGTCGAGCTGACCGGCCGTGAACTTGCTTACATCGTAAAATACTGACTAGAGACCATTAGCGCAGATAAGTTTCGAATTTATACGGAATTCCAATTATTCTGTGTTGGTTTTGTTAGACGCGACGACGGCATTCGTACCGATAGGACCCCGGCGAACAGCGCGGCCGACCGGCCAAACGACTAGTAGCGTTCGTGGTCAAACATTACCTGGTATAATACCATGGCGATTGTTATAATATCAACAAATAGCTGATATTTTAAAATCCTAATCACGTAACCATTTTCACTATTATATTAAACAAAATGTACACTGCCATTTTTGCACCGCGAACGAAATCCCTAAACGAAATATTTAGGTTAAAATAAACATGAATAATACTAGTAGACGTATTTAAATTGTAATACTGAGAAAATACACACAAAATGTTACGACGGAGCAGTGGAATTACGACAGTGTTTGCGGTTACCTTACAGCCCGCGCTCTGGTTGGCAGTCGGTGACAAGTTTCGATTTCGAGTTGCAAGCCGACACCAGCGCAACCCGCACGAGGCCGCGGCGGCGCAGCGTCGTGTGTCACTCGAACCCTCGCGACGGGGATGCGACTGACGGATGCGCCGATGCTATCTTACGTACCGGCTTCTTAATTACATCTTTAGTCGATATTTGTTAAATGTTAAATCGATTACATATATCTGAGAGCCCGTTTTCCATTCGATCACGGACGTGTCGGGAACAGATCTACAAATGGAATCCGCGATAAAAGTCGTACAAAGAAAATGTTATGTTGTTAAATTCCGATGTAAATGAGTGATCGGAAATAGTTTACACATATGAAAACAAATGAATATTTAACCCCAATGTATTATACGAGTAACCGTTTACTAAAAATACTTACGTTTTGAATAGGAATTTATAAAGTATTCAGTGTTGCGTTCGTCCCGTACGAGCAGCTCGGCGTCGACAGAAACATAGTAATGAAGTAGGACTTGAAAAGTGAGACATTTTTATGTGTCGCACGAGCACGCCGGAGCGCACGCGGCGCTATCGGGAGCTCGGCTATTTGCCGAGTGTTACAATCTGACATGTTGATTTATCCATGTTTAATGTACTTCCTGCGACCGCGGTGCCGCGCGCTGCCTTACATTTAGCGCTTCACTTAACAGCAATATTAATATAGACAATACCGAGGGCGGGGCCACCGGGAGGAAGTAACGCGACGTTGAGGTAAGTGTTTATCCTTTATTTACTTTCCGTCCGTTTACAGAACGCGTTTTTAATTTATTTTAATGAATAGTTTTTATTTCTGACCAGCGATAGATTCCTCGGGCGGGGCGGACTACGTTCTTATAAAACATGTTGCTTCTTAAGCATGTCGATTGATGGGATAACTTCCAGTTTGCGAGAGGTAATTACACCTAATGTTAGGGTGGCCACGTTCAGCGACATCGGTGCAGCGATGCTTTAAAAATATATTACGGGGTGTATATTCGATCATTTAACCTTTCTTAAACGAGTTCAAATCTACAAACCGAATGTCCTGAATCATGCGATTGTGTCACGGAGTTGTGTATTTTGTTAAATAAATACTGTATTCAAGTCGTTTCCTTACATTATGCTTAACATTAACAATGAGATATAAGTAAATAATGAATGAAGGGTCTATTTATCAATTTCATATCGTATGTTAGATTTATTAGCAGTCAAATAAATGGTTCAATACATGATGAAATGCCGCCACATCCGTATTGAACGGCCGAGGTCCGTTACAGCATCGGGCGGGCCCGGCGGCGGGCCGGCGGCGGGCCGGCGCGTGTGCGCGTAACACTGTTCCTACAAGGCGATTACCGATAAGGGGGCGCTAATGAGCCAACCGCATGCCACTGCTTTTTAACCGCGCCTCTCTTTACACGGCTACCTTTCCAACCGGCGCAGGCGTGACTTACGAGTGGACCCGATTGAATAAATACTGCGCACTGATTAGTGTCGCTACACGTTACGTCTGCAATACTCTCTGTATCTTACTAGAAATGTCAAATTTTCATGTCGCACTTGGATCCATATTATCTCTTACCACAAGTAGCGATTTTGCGAATCTCCTGAAAAATCTTCGACGCGTATGTCACTAACACACTTTACAGATAAATGAACGCGTATACTTCCATCCGCCAAAATATAAATAAAAACTAAACGAGTAGGTACTGTATGTACATACTCTCTCACTTCGCTGTTTACAATCTGACAATAGTTAACTACGGTACCACCATAACAGCACCGATACAGTCGGAAGGATGCCATAGGCGGACTCGTGTGGAAATTGGACTATCATTCATTAGGTTTCGTTTAATCACTCACATATGAGAATCGAGATCCCGCAGGACGGCCTGTATTCGTTTTCGTTTTGTTAGTGTATGAATTCTTGTCGATTTCACTACAATTATTTGATGAAAGATTGTTTATATTATTGAATTATTATATTGTTTGTAAGAAAGTTGTAATGAGGTAATTGAATTGATGTAATATGTGAGCGAGCACGCGCGACGCTCGCAGGCTGGTCGCGAACTGAGGACGCTACTTCATATGTAAACGCTGACCTCAGCAGATGCACGCTTGCACCATATCTGTAATATTCGTGGTTTGATGAAATATGATAGTTGTCATTTGTCAGTCAACGGTAGCGCACTAAAAATTAAATCGTAGCTAAATTAATTTCGATTTAGTCGTTCTTAATTTTCGTTATCTATATAGGTAGGTATTACATTTATTATTTAATTTTTTTCGGATGAATGTTAAGAACAGCTAGCAATAAAAGCTGTTAATTCCATGTCATTGTATGATGTCATACTAGTGATTACATTGTAATTTATTATAAGTTCCGAAAGCACGAGCAGGCGGCGAGCGTGGCCGCGCGCCTCGCCGGTAACGTCGGGGTCAACTTTCATTCAACTATTACAAATATTTGACGAGACACGCGTTTGATTCATTACGTCGTTACTTATCTGATGTCACGATCATCGGTATCGACTGCTCTCTCTTCTCCTATCGCTTCTCTACTTTTCAAACAGTACCTTCAGTACCAGAGTCCGGAACCTTCTTTCGTGCCTAATACGCTATTTCCGTACATTCATACATACATTTTGAAATCGTTCTTGCAGTATATTCAGTTCCAAGTTCCAGTCCTCGCACTGATACATTCATACATATACGGACTTGAAGACGAGTGGATCCCAAAAATGGCTCATATCTACACGATACACTTCTTGGAGGCCATTTTGGGCCTTATTTTCAGAGGATATTTGAAATAATTGTATTTCTAGTATAACAAAAATGGAACGCTCGTGCAGGTTACTACAAATCTCTTGTTATCGTGAAAATACCTACATTTTGAAGATTTTGCTTTTGTTTTTTGACTGCAGCCCTTTTTAGAGCGCACCGTGATACTCCTATTTTTTCCTCAACTGCAGGAGGCCTGGAGCGTGTCCCCACCGCGCTGCCGCAGCGCTAAGTTATGTATTGACGTATCTATATTCAGAGTTGGCCACGAACATCATCGATCATTTGTCTTCGATCCATCCGCGAGGCGAGCGCGAGGCGCAGAGATAAGTAGTGGCCGATCGGTCTCCGAGTAGTGGACGCGAAGTTTTAATTAAATCCCACAAATAGAACGTCATCCGTTACCGCGAAACGGCCGGCTCGAAATGCAATCGAGATATCCGCGAGCCGATACATTAGCACGGCCGCGCGGGAGGCTACCCTCGGATATTAATTAACTTCGTGCGCTTTCGTGCAATGAATCGGAAGTTATTTTAACGTGCATTAAAATCGGCAATTACGGAGCCCGTCGCGGCGCTACAATATTTATATTCAACGGCAGCCACCCACCGCGATCCGAGCGAGATACGTTTCTGTTTTCGGAGCAGCCGTTTCTACGAAGTCAGGCTCAATGATAACGTAATTTCACGTCACATCGATATAATTACACACTTTCCTATCGAATTCTCTCGTAACATAAAAAACGTTAAACTTCGCTTTAACATTGTTGTATTTCTAAGCCGGCGTCCAGTCGCGCCCGACGGAGTACGACCATTGATAAATGTACAATGTTGAAATAAAAGTTTGTTACAGATTAAAACTGTAAAGAATTACAGGATGGCGCTCAGCGGGACGCGAACCGATTGCAATTAATGTGCGAGCGAGAACGTACGAACAATATACGTGTGAGAGCTCTCGTGCTAGGCTGTTCACGCGTACAAAAGAAGTAAGGTTATCGCTTGTATAGAAGTCATGTAGAAAATTTATTTGTACTATCCGACTTTATAAGATTCCGAAGTTGTATTAGTAGGTAGTCAGGAAAACGCTAATCGCAATACACAGGAGACTATCGATGATTAAGTCGACACTGACAGTTTACTGCTATCGCTAAGAGTGTCATCCAGTCATACTTCACTGAGGACTCAATGGAGATGCGTTTTAAATGCATTTTATATATTACTATTATTTACAGCTCAATGTTACCAATATCCGAGGAGATATAAGTTTAACTTTTAACCGTTTATAAAATTGTGATTGAATATGCCACTTAAACGTAACGAGCGCGGTGAGCGGTGTGCTGATGGGAGTGGTCGTGTCACACGCGACGTGGCCATCGCGGCTAATGGCGGCGGAGTGGTGGCCGGTGCTGACGGCGGCGGTCGCAGCTGCTGATAGTCGGGATGTCTCGTCACACTTAGCGGGTTGACTGATCACAATTAAAACCGAAATGCACGCAGTAACACTTTGTGCGGGTCCACGCTGAAGTACATGAAAATCGTGTTCTCTGAGTTGTGGTGCCACTTTTATGTCATGGGGAATTAAAAAACTTCTATTAAAGAGTAGAGTGTGTATGATTTCAAGCTATACATTTTCAGATTACACAATGCGGCGTATTCTCTCTCTTAATTCATAAATTAACACCTGTGTTACATATTCTGTCTTAAAATTTGCTTCCAATTTGAGACCGGACTAGGAGCGAGGCGCAATCGGCACGATAGTGTGAATACACCTTAAACTCGACCTGTTTATATCACTTAAATAAAACAGCATAATGACGGCAGTGAGGTGTTGTAATTATAATAACCTGATATTCTGTGACACATCAAGGTTCCAAGTTACTTTTATCTTTTGTTTATTATGCAAGCATTACCAAAACAGCTTCACAACATTTTTACTAAGGCTAATTTATAGACAATGTTTTGTCTAACGCTATTGGGGTCCGGAAAGTATATTGCTTACCGAATAAAGACGAACGAGTAATTTTAAACAAGCAACAATTGCATAGAACAATTAGGAATATCATGGATGCCGGTAGGAGGGCTCTTGCACTTTATTGTATAGAAAAGAAGACTGACTTAAATTAGTCTTCGTAATAATGCATTTTTGATTAACACACGCCTGGACGTTATAGCTGCGAGTCGGCTAACGTCCATCTTACTTCACCGCACAATTAGGGGAAGAATGATGTTCAAACTGTTGCTGTGGCACTGGTATATCCTCCGTCACCGCGTCGGGAGCTCTCGGGCACAGATCCCAGTGGACGATAACTTATTATTATCAGCAATTTATCGAAACCGAACAGAACTTACTGCTGATGTGTGACTACGTAGGAAGCGTTTTGTCGAAAATATCAATTGGCGCGGTGTTTGTTGCGACGTAATTATCCAATTGTGGTTTCAATTAGACCACTTCCTCTTTGAACGGCTCGTGTTCGTAATCACCTACGCCTAGTGCTCTCGGGCTGCAGCCGGGGTGCATCGTAAACCTTAATGGGTTGCGAGGTTGAACGGTCCATCGGTACAATTAATTGGCGATTCTGTATTTATCTTTACGCGGCGGGGACTCGTTAAGCATTCTCTAAGCATCTTCTACTTCGAGTTTGATTACTGCTTATAGATCTACTTTTTATCCATAACCTTTATCTCACCTGGTTACCAATTGAAGCAAACCACTCGATAGCTCTATAATTATCTCTGCTTTAAATCCCACTAATGAGTGAAATTCACACTAAAATAGTTCTAATCGTTACAAGGTGTAGGTAGGTAAGGTACACATATTTGTTAAGCTCATGACTGACAATCATAGTGCATTCATTATTCGGTCATCATTCATTTGCTCGTTTTATATGCTTTGTTGCTTGGGATGATTGCTTTGTAACTTACGTTAAAACAAAATAAAACTAATTATACACCTTTTAATGGGATAATAGATATACTTAGTAATTTTATTGAAACGCCGTAAAACATCTGACCATTTTTCTATTGTACAAATATACTGAAACCGGGATTTGAGCTTATCAAGAGTCACTGTTTGCGAGTTTATAAAATAATAAAAATGCAAAGTATTCTGTTTAATTTGAACTCTTCAAATATACGCTTGTTGTTTTAACTTCTTAACACATCAAGGTTGTCATAACGCGATGTTATTGCGCACACATAGTGTCGTGTACAATATAGGTAATCTCGAGATAGCCGATAGTTAGTAGAACGGGACAGGACTCTATGGAAATTGTCAATCCATACTAACATTATAAATGCGAAAGTAACTCTGTCTGTCTGTCTGTCTGTGGACGTCATCGCGGCCAAACCGCTGAACCGATTGTGAAATTTCATATATAGACACTTGAGGGTCTTGCGATGAATATAGGCTACTTTTTCTCCCATTTTTTTTTGTTTTTTCAAAAACTTCATTGTTTTACGAAAAGGTCGCCGAAAATGGGCTTCCTGAACGCTTACATGACGAGCGCTGACTCAACCTCAATCCAAAAACATTTTCCACAAAGTCCGCGATGGTATATGTTTATCTCTTAAGATTAAGCCACATTGTTACTGTGTTTTTTCCAATTTGTTATTAATCCTTATCAAAATAAATATAACAGTCACCTTTAGCACTTAATCTAGATTGAAATTGCCCTTTACAGTACATCATTATAATAAATACTTTAGGAGATATCATCGATTCAAAATTACCCGCAACGAAAAATCACGT
>DWDX01005391.1:0-10574 GCA_018245675.1 Agara michaeli | reverse complement strand
ATTGAATTTTCACATTTATGTGAAGAGAGTAGTAAACTAGCAGCGAGCAGACATAAAAGGCCACCGCGATGACATCTGCCACTATAAGACTGACAATGGCGGTCGCTTCTCTTAGTGTTACTTGCATTTTCACTGCTTAATTACGGCATTGTTACACTTTGGTACACTTATGTATATTTCAAAATTAAAGTTCAAAGAAAATATTCTACTATTTTATTAGCAATAATAGTTTATGTAGCTCGAAGCGGTTTATGGCACAATGTCAAATAGTAGTGCGTGTCGGAGTGAAAACACACAAGACAAATATAAATGAGCGTAGCGTTGTTTTTGTTTACATGGCCGT
Organism: Agara michaeli; assembly: GCA_018245675.1. Taxonomy (NCBI): domain Eukaryota; kingdom Metazoa; phylum Arthropoda; class Insecta; order Lepidoptera; family Hesperiidae; genus Agara; species Agara michaeli. The sequence continues at coordinate 10,231 of DWDX01005391.1, read as the reverse complement.
GTTCCCACCGACTGGATTCGTCTGTAATCCGTCGTTAAACATTAACTCCGCGTATATTATCCGGTTAAACTAAAGAAATAGTTACGTACGTATTCAGCAGCAAAGAATCCTGCGTCGAAGTTATTATAAAGTCTTCAATAATAAAATACGTGTTATGTCTAGAAGTGTCTGTCGACTGTCGTTCAAAGCCCATATGTGACCTAATTTACCGCTACTAGCTTTGCACGCTCGAGTGAGCTAAACTCCTTTGTCTCTAATCTATATGGACATTTTTATATTAGATCAACCTTATTGATATTGCATATATGAAATCAAGAATTTATAATAATTGGGTATTTCGAGGGATGCTTACACTTATTATTCACATATGTCTAAATGTAATAAACGTAGGTAACACAAATAGTTTTGCATAAAACAAACCGTTTTCTCCTGTGTTCCTTGTCATCTATTGAGAAAACAATATGGCGGATGCAGAGAAAAACGCGATCGCGTCGTTAGGTAGGAATGACCATTGAGGGACACGTGTTGTGTTGACGATGTAAGGTTTCTGTGATAAGTTTAGCGGATCACACCGTTCTACATATGTTTTTCTAGCATGTGCGAAGAGATTACAAGGATCCGCTAAGTTTAGGCATAGATTACAAGAACCAGGAAGTGAAATCGTCATGAACTCTGTGTGTAATCTAAAAAGGTCTCGTGCGTAGTGCTCTTAACACTGACCGCCACTATGACAAGAAATCTGGTATGGAATTACACAAAATTATGTAATATTTGTTACAATTTATTAATAAACTACAAGAGTACCTTGTTTTATAATAAAATGTTGAATCAATAATAAAATGAGAAAATTAAAATCATGTAGCTACCCGTCTTGTTAGTGGTAGTGTTGCTTCTTGTTTCGGTAATTGTTATTAGACTACACAAACACTGCAGACTGGGAGTTATAGGCACAGGGGGCGCCGTTTCTCTGGTCACCGTTTACAATCTGATAGAAGAAAAGGTCTGAAAATGTGACAAAAACGCACACCCATACGTAGGCTGTTTACATGAAATGTCACAAAGGTAGGTTAAATGGTTTTAGGTTGGCAACTAAACTTATATATTGGCCAACGAGCGCATCAACAGCGATGTGGAGTATGTCGTAAAAAGTATCCCGTACGTCGGAGTAAACTGTCACCACGCCGAATTTCATTATCATGCAGCACTGCAGCACCACACGCTGCACACTTATGTATGCAATTCACGCATCACTGCTTACGCTGTTATGTTCCGATTTAAAGGTGTATCGAGCAGACGTCAGATTTAAGAACGGCACAGCATCTGCGATCGATGTCAACAAAAAAAATTATATGATTTGCATTTGAATGCAGATATTGCAGTGTAATGTCCCCGTAACATTAGAATTTTACCTCAGCGGTTATATAGAAATACAAAATTTAAGAACAAAAATAGCATTATCTACTTATTAGTCTATTTTAATGTCATAAGATCGTACGTATGAAACGAATTGCAATAAATGCATAACGCACAGACGCCGCGGCGACCACTGGGAGGCTCGTACCGCGCCAGAGTGGGGCGAAAGGATGCTTAATTTCTAATTCCGTACGCCGACCGGTGAAGGTTTCTTGCCGTCTCGCTCTGGTCCCAGCTGCATGCCGTCATGCTCGCGTTTTATCTCTTTCAGTAGATGCCGTAATAGAGTAAAGTAAGATTACACTGAAATGAAATGCCTCAACCGTTCAATCGGCGCACGCAAAGCACTCGGACTGTACCCGGCGAAGTCCTGTGCGCGAGTCTACACGTTGCGAGTCAGATTGATGCGGTGGTTGGTTACGTTTATTTAATGCTATGTAATTATGTTCTTTTTCGGATTCCCATTCAATATCTTCTGAATTAAAACATTTGAAACATAATATTTTACACTTCGTATCTTTCCTGCACTATAAAGGAGGCTTTGAAGGTTTATTTTCATAGCTACGTTCTAGTCTGTGACTACGTAAGAGTTTGTTCCATATAATCGCATATATTATAAAACGGAAAAGCTTTACCCCGAAGGATCCAGTTGTATCGCGAATAAGAGTCAAATTCAATCGATCGGTTCGACGTTGTCATTGTACGCTGTAGTTTAATACGGCTAGGCGCAATATTTTCATAAGTAAATAATGTTATTCAGCAATATGTGTATGGTGTTCGTTTGCACGGAGCATGTAGGTCGCGTCGACATCGACAACGACGCGAGCGATAATTATACAACCACGCGGAGGATGGTCAAAATTAAAAACATAGTTTGAGAGAACTGTCACCGAAATACCGAATTGGTGATATATTAATAGCGAGCCACGTGCCGCTAATGGATGCGTCAATATCATTACGCACGCGGATTGATAACTATTGTTTACGTCACAGACCCTAATCGATCATTTTAACGAGTGTTTTCATCATAAATGTAAAACAACATAATTGCTGTTAGTGTTAAATGAGACTTCCATACGAACCATTTTTTACATACGATTGCTTTTGAGCACGAGTTTACCTGGTAGTTAAGGGTGTAGCACGCCCGCCTGACAAGTGCTTGGCGCTCTCTCGTCATGGACCTGTAAGTAAGTTCCACTCTTTGGCAGTTTTTATGAGAAAAGAGTTAGTAAAATGCAAATTTCGTCCGGCGAAGCTCAGCGTCTACCAAATGTGGATGAAAGCCTGCTATATCTCTCGACCTCTGAAGTTACAATTTAGCAAGGCATTTAATGTCTAATACTATGTATAATCGACTCAATATGAAGCTCTATAATTACGTCTTCATATGGTCATTTCCTACTAAACGATTGCAAGACGACAATATATACATAATGGTTATCCTTGCGAAGTACAAAACAAGTGACTGTTAAAGTTCGTGAAGTGACGCGGAAAGTAACATTTGCTCCGACAGTCGATAGACCCGGTAGCGACGCGGGCCGTCTGCAACTTGCCTAGGGTCGTCGCGCAATACACTTGGAGTGCCGGTCTGCAGGGTCTCCGGTTTCGGTCGGCGTTAGTGTAAAGTTTGATCCGTAAACACAGAACGGCAATACAATTAGTCTAGGTTCGCTTCGTTTGTTTCTAGTTTAAAGCTGCTGAATACCAGTGTTTTGCGCATAGACCCTAAGCGTATTCCCTTTACGTAATGTCTGAATTTCCTGTCCCCAAAGGAAAGCACTCCGGTTACTACTCTATTGAAGTAACTCTGCAACTGTCGGCTCCAGGGTTGCCAAACCGCCACGTAAGTGAATGTCGCTTTTTCCTTCCAAGGTGCGCGGTAAATGCGCGTTAATAAAATAATGGTATAATAACTTAATCTCATATATGTAAAATTCCCGTAACACCATGTCTGGTTAGATGTTCGGTGTCGACTCCTCCGTGCTATAGCAGCGGCAGCGCGGCGGTGCGGTGGCGTTAATTTTTTAATTCTTCAACGTTTTAAATTCGTAATATCTTTTGAACGAACTGTCCGATTTGAACACACTAAAAAGCAATTCACAGGTATTGAAACAGTCTTGCTTGGGAAATGATTTATTTGGATAAGGATCAATGCGAAGGTACGGATAACTTGGTCTGGTTTTGGTCTGAATTTCTATCAACTTTTAAAATGTTAAAAAGTAGTTATAGTGACATAACTACAATAGTTAGACATATGCTGTCGCAACATTTTTTGTAGACATTGATACGTTCTTTAATATTGTAGAACATTTTTTTGTTCTATCATCATCATAGTTTTCGCAGCGCATGCGATGAAAGACATTTTATACCAATTTTTTTCCCATCTTGGGTTACATTATTGTCGTTTTAGTAAGGATCCTTATAATAATAATTATTAATAATTAATTTTGTGTCTGGCTGACTTCCTGTTTGTCCGGGGCAATCTCTCTAAGAATAAATCTTTAAACCCTCTTTCACCGGAAGATAAAGGAGTTTATAAGGTTTTATATAGGCTACATTTTAACACAGAACCGTTTAGGGTTCCAGCGCGACAATTTAATCTTTCTCAAAAATTACGAAGTTAAATAATAATTTGAAAATTAAAAATATTTCGTTGTCGCAGACCCTGATCAACATGGCGTACTGTATCCTGGCGGTGATGGGGTACATGATCCAGCGGCTGGTGTTCGGGCAGCTGCGCGTGGCGGAGGCGCAGCGCGTCAAGGACAAGTTCTGGAACTACGTCTTCTACAAGTTCATCTTCGTGTTTGGCGTGCTCAACGTGCAGTACATGGACGAGGTGCTGCTCTGGTGCTCCTGGTTCACTCTCATCGGATTCCTGCACCTGCTGGGACAACTCTGCAAGGATCGCTTTGAATACGTAAGCGTCGAGCGTTCGATGGTTTCATTGAATACTTTTATTCATTACTGTAGTACAAAGTGCCGTGTGGGAAGTGTGTCGTAAATGTCGAGATTAATTTGAATTGAAATAATTTTCTGTCCATTAGTGAAGTAGCCGGACACGGTCGAGGCCGTGCACTCGCTCCTTTAACGTGAGAATTATCAGCGCGAATCACGCCGGTTGAAACTATACATAATGATGGCCACCTTGCGATCGCATCCAGGCATTACGTAATTCTTTTATTGTAAGAATATAAAATAAAGGAAAGTACTTATTTTCACCGAGGTGTCGGAGCTTAAACGAAGATCATGTTTGAAAAATTCAAAATTACACTCGAGCAATGTGCCTATAGTAAAGCATTCACTGATGATAATTCGTTGGGAATTCGTAAAGTTACGCGAGGTCTCCGAGCCGCGTGACTTCTTTCTGGAATCGGGCTTAGAAAGAGTCTTACACTGGGTAGTTTAAATACAAAAAAAGAGAAATGATATTGGAGAAAGTTTGGACTCGGGAATAAGATCGAAATACGTTGTGGAGAGCACTTTTCCAGCTACATTTAATACGGAATTTTGCCGCGTCATACATTTTACTTTTACATTACAGCACTTTCGAGTACATATCTATAAATGTGACCAGCTTTTGAAAATACTTCCCTATGTTTGTTCGATATTGTTTACGAACCCGCCTCTCCCCGTCTGTCCGTGTCCTTTGAATAGACCGGGCCCTCTTAGGTCCATGAATACGTAATTTAGTATCCTCGGAGAAAAATCTACCGTAAAAGAGAAAGTTGGATAGTATTATGATATACGGTCATATTCCTCATTTCCCATTTAGCCGTCTTCCGATTTCACGCGTCAATCGATAACCGAGCCAGCGCCGGTCGACGGCGACTCTTCTGTCCTCTCGGAGCTCGCGCTCGCATCTACCACCCACATACGTTTTTAAAAGAATTAGAATACGAAAATATGTCATAAACAAAGCGGTACAAAAACAAAGTCGCAATGCGCGCTTATCGCGTCAACAGATCGGGCACGTAACAATAATAATCAGTACACATAACAGAGAGATAAACAAACGCGCGATCCGTGCCAGCGATAATTATAGCCGGCTCGGGAGCGGGTACCGCAGCGACCCGCGCTACGTACAGACTACTAAATCTTTAAAGGACAAGATCCTCACTAATAGAGTGAAGATCGCAAGCGAGAGGAACTAAAATGTTTTCACGTCTAGACCTTCGTACGCATAATTACGTACGACATATTCTCAATTACATTCCGATGCTGCTCAGTTTGACTCGTTTTTTATTGATTTTTTTGCGATATTTGATATAGTAAACGTAGGTCTTTATCTACGAACACATTATAAACGTCGGGCTGCGGAAGGAAAACGTACGACGATTCCATCAGTAATCCTTATTTAGGCGAACACGCCGCTCGTGACTCGGTTCATATTTATGATTCAACGACTACCTAGAAATTTGAAATTCCCGATTTTAAAACAAATCACGCACGTCAATAACGGCAAAGTGAGTGAAGACCACATCGGTACAATACGGTACTCGATGCGCCCGTACTGGGTTCAAACGACATTCGCGTTATGTGCGAGGGCGATCGCGAGTACTCGAGCGATGAAGAAAGTGAATGAAATAATTTATTAATTTATAAACTCCCGGAATTAGCAACCATACGGTTTAGTTTTGCGGCGCGGCCTCAAATTATGACTACCCGATTAGGCTATAATTGTAAATTTGACCTTGAATTGATTTGATTTTATGCAATTAGCAATAAATTATGTTTATGTGATGTGTGAAATGGCAGTGGCGAAACAAAATATTATTATTATACTTAATCGAAGTAATTTAACTGATTTATGATAATCAAAAATTTAATTGACGCGTTTCATTAAAAACACAAAAGACAAAAGCGTTTTAGACGGAAGACGTACGAAATGTGAAGGTTTTGTTGCATCGATATATTACTGTCACGGCCTTCATTGTAACAATGCATATTGCACAAGCCTGTCTCGACTCACCCGCAACCGTGTTTATAAATTAATAACTATTACATATCTGCGATTTGGACTTATGTATTAGATGTGTGCGTCGTTCGAAATAGATACGACAAGATTTTATCGATATTATAGTCCAGTGAAGTACACCGGGTCAAATTATAATTTATTTTACAATGGAATATCGATTAAAAGATTTTTTAAGTTTCTCTATCTGAAGGGGAACGTTGCCTGTATATACACAACTCTGTGTACTGTGTACTTTCTGTTGGATCATCATGAGTAATATCTTCTCGGTGATCACAATCAGTGCAAGCATCGTCACGATGGTGATGCCAATTTAGATCATTAGGCTAATCGGCCGCACCAATTTATCGAGTGATACGTTCGTGTGCTAGGAATGTTCAGGAGCTCTCGGCGGTTTGGATGGCGGCTTTTCGGTTTGTAACACTGTAGTACATGATTAGTACAAGCGCGATGTTCGTCGATTGACTTAGCTCTACTAATGGTGTACTGTTACGGCTGACTATTTTAGGTAGGTACATATTTCCGTGGTTTTTGAATTTTTAATAGTGAAATTAAATCTTTTTCTAGTTATATTCCGTTTAATGGTTTTTTTACGGTCCGGCCAAACGATTTTTTATTTATTTATCTAAAACCCTAAAACTTGGGGTTACAAAGGGCAAACTGAATGTCGGCTTTGGGCGGAGGTGAGAAAGTGTATACAATTACGATAACCCTGTAGATCGTACTCGAGTCAAATACGTGAAGTAATTCACGCGTCGCTCAACTTTAAGCGAGGTTCACACTATGAATATACAACATAAAAGACGCTTAAAAATCGAACCGGTCCTTCAATATTAATTTGTACAGGCTTGTCCAATACACTTCATCGTGTAGTGGAAAAAGGATGGGTCAGTACGGGATTTTGCCCACCAAAAGACAAATTGCATCTTAGCATAGCCACCTTGGTATTTTACAAAGGACCGAGGAGCGACATGATCGAGTTGGCTCCGGTTCCGGGCGGGCGCCGGAAAAGCGTTGCAGCCGTCAGCTCAGAATTTGATACGAGATCGACATAATCTAAATAATATGTACTTCGTATATTCCGTCTGCCAATCATATATTTTCCAACATTTGTGGATGTTTTTATCACACAGTGTCTTAGCAAACACTTACTTTCATTTAATGTAGAACCTTCAGTCTCCGCTGTTCCTACGGCCGCCCCTCGGTGGCAGTATTTCACCGTCTCGCTCGAGCTCGGCTCGGCCGCGCGCGTGCTGCAATATCGTGACGCGTGCTCAACGTCGTCTAGCTAGAAAACATCTGGATCGTTCTCCATTCGCCTTCTTTATTACAAAAAGCTTTGATGTTTTCCGTTCACCTTCACCGCTCCCTCGAAACCCGTCGTAGTCTCACAATGCATTAGATATTTTCTTATCGAATCATCAAATGAGCCGTTTTAACGGTCAGTCGGGCGGTCGTCGGTTCCGGCAGCCGTCCGCCGGCAGACGCGGGCCGCGTCTCAGATTGAGAAAGGTTAAAGCCGTCCAATCGTGCAACGTGTCTCGCGTGAGTAAGATGGCACAGCGAGTGGCGCGCACGCACTCAGTTTGACGTGCGCGATGCACGATCGTGTAATCGTTAGATGCGCGCGTAATTAACGGCCATTGTGTGCTAATGTATACGGAACGCGAATCTCGCGTCCCGCTGTCGTTGCTGTCATGTAAAGTATTTTGTAGCAGCACAGGATTAACTACGACAGCTCGCAGGAGTCATACTGAGATCTCGGGACCGACGCCCCGTCGGCGACCCGTATGCTCGGTGATGTTGCGGTGGCTACTGGAAGTGACTCGATCGACGCAATCGCTACTACTACTAATTGCGACATGTTAGAATCGAAAATGCCTCACATCCATTAAAATGTCGATGCACACATTTGGCACGGGTCGCCGTCGGGTCGCGACGGTTGCTCGCTACAGACGAGGCACTAAATATCGCATCACTTGCGTCTGTAACATATGCACAATAGTATTTCATGTGTAATGTCAGACGTACAGTATTAAATGGGTCGAGTGATAGCGAGGTCTCCGAACCGCACCGTCGGTCATGTTATGCTATTAAAAACGGAACAAACAAGTAATAAAAACGTAGTTGTGATAATATAACGAGCTAATAGTTTTCCTAGTTCGTTCGTAGTGTTTTTTTTTATGTTCGTACCGCGCACGAGCCGGCCAGTGCGAGCGCGCATCGTTTTCACAAAAGGCTACGAGTATGATTCATCAAAATCCAGCGAGACGCTTCACGTATTCTGAAATCGTACGGCAAAATGAACGTGAAGGAGTACACGCTTCCGAAGCCCTTCGTGACTGATGTTGGCGTGTCCGTCGCCAGCTGTCGTCGTCGCCCAACACGACGCACTGGACGCACGCGCGCCTGCTGCTGCTGGTGGGCGGCATCCTGGCCGCCGCCGCCGCGCTCTTCGGCGCCGCGCTGCTCTGGGGGCTGCCCGCCGGCAAGGACACGTTCGCCTTCATGGCCGCCGAGGTAACGCCTCCCTCGCGGCTACCGAACTCGTAGCCGAGAATGCATTACGACATACGCACATACGTACGTACTATATACTAGAATAATGGAAATGTAGCCTCCGGTCGTTCTAAAATAATGCACAATTACAATAAAAATAAATTAATTACGTAACATGGAATAAAAACAGTAAAAGGGACATAGTTCAATGTCGTGCGGTGCGACGGCGAGCCGGCGGCAGCGCTGCGGCTCGTCCCGACGTGCGACAGTCGAACGGATCGTGCTCATCGCTCAAATATCTCTAGGGCGGGAATCGAGCCCGCGATGTTCGGTTAAGTGGTCGAGACCTCTCGCTACGAGACCGAAGTGTCGCTGTGGCAATTTCATTTCAAATATTGTGTATAACGAAGCGACCGGTCGCCGTAGCCGGCGGTGCGGTCGCGGCGTGATCAGTGAGCGTGGTGTGTGCAGTGCGTGCTGGTGGTGATGGTGGCGCTGCACGTGGCGGCGCGCTTCGTGCTGCGCGCGCACGACGCGGACGCGGCCGGGCCCGCCGCCTACTACACGCAGCTGGGCTTCGACGTGAGCGCCGCACTCCGCATCCCTCCGCACACCTCCACACTACCGCACACTGCACGCCTTTCGCCTTCACTACTCCGCTCTGGAGATGCACACTACCGTACAATCCGTCTCAACTTTTTCATTTCAAAATTCTCAAAATTTTCATTTTTTGTTCACACAACACAAAATGTCGCAACATGCGATAGATCGTTCGACTTGCTCGCCGTAAGGACTGAACTGAACACCAGCGTCGTGATCGTCGCGTCGCGACATCACGGCTCCAGCTGAGTTCGGTCCGTTTTTTTTTATACTTTTTATTTTATTTCTATTATGTTCATATTATGTGCCGTCGTAGTCTATAAATCTTTCTTTCTTTCTTTCTTTCTAAATGTTGTCGGATGTCTTTTAATACGACTAGTATATTTAACTACTTATATTACTGCCAATGAATTTTAAAAATCTCGTGCGCGGGTCGATCCGAATTAGAATGTAATCAAAATCCTGCGACGCCGGCGAGCGGACGAGATGCGCCCGACGTTTTACACTCGCGCCGGTCGGGCTCCGCTCGAGCGCCGGGCCGCACGCGACAGACAGACGGAACGCGCGTGTTCCAGTCGGTGGCGCTGCTGACGGAGGTGGCGCACGTGGGGCACATGGTGGTGTACAGCAACGCGGTGGTGTCCATGGCGTCGCTGGTGCTGCTGGTGCAGCTGCGCCACCTGCTGCACGCGCTGCTCACGCGCCTGCGCCGCCACCGCCTGTACGCCGCGCTCGCGCTCCACA
>DWDX01005390.1:0-10576 GCA_018245675.1 Agara michaeli | reverse complement strand
GCTGAAATTTGGCATGCAGGTAGATGTTATGACGTAGGCATCCGCTAAGAAAGGATTTTGATCAATTCTACCCCCGAGAGGATAAAATTTTGTATAAATCTTCTTAAATTTTCGACTGATTGAACTGAAATTAAATGCTAAACAAAAGTAAAGCCTCAAAACTTATACCTAATTAATAATAATACTTCTTAACGCGAGCGAAGCCGCGGGCAAAAGCTAGTGTGTAAATAAAAATGTGCGTTGATACCGAAATAAGTATATTATTGATTTAAAAATGTTGGCATTAACATCATCAGCACGTGGTTACGTTTTTTTAAAGTTTTACACCAACGTAGGCACTGCGCTGCTTTTCATGTAACCGTACACCTACCTTCCTATAGGCCGGTCGCTCTGTCGGAATGGTAACAGTCTCCTCAACCCTAATATCCCAAATGTGTAATTTATCAATCTATCTCTTTTCTGCATTTTTTATGGATTACCAAAAATACAAGCGAAAAAAATTAATTTACGTTAACAAATTGTTGTAGCAGAAAAATTAATTAGTGAAACAATCCGTCCCTCGGAGTGGTCGTTCAACTGAAGATAATGGAACTGATGCCCAACTTGCCTCTCTAGGGAATTATTTTTGAAGTTAACTAGGCAAGTTTGACCTTGGGTGCCGAGGACGCACGGCGAAAGGTCAACGTAAACTTTGAAACGATAATTGAAACGTAATTGTCTCGCTTAGAAATTATTTACGCGGTTAAACAGTGTGAATTGCTTAAGGCTTATTGGTTTAGGGCGGTTTTATATACACTTATTGAAGCTAGCGTCGTTTTAATAGCTATAAAGGTCTTATTTATCTTAGAAATGACTTCTTATAAGTATTTGTTAAATTTATACGAAATAATATAGAAATACCTGATCGATTCGAACGAGAAGGGAATGATTTCGTAACAAAATTTTTAAATCATTAAAATTAAGAGCTTTTCTGTTATTTCAATTCATTACTAGCTGTTACTCGCGGCTTCGCCCGCGTGGTTAACATACAACAAATATAACCGGTTCAATTTACGTTCAAACCATACAACATAGGTTAGATTAGATTTTGTATAAATATAATTGTGCTTGTGTATATGTCTATGCGTGTGTGTGTGAGACTGTGTGTGCATGTGTGAGTTTTCGCATATGGAGTAATTGTAATATCGAATAAAGTCGTTAAATTAGATTTATTTATTTGCATTCCCTAACACTACTATTCTAACGAACATCTATTATTGCGGACCGAAAATACGAATACAGTAAACGGGGATATAAAATAAAATGTGTCAATCCTATAAACAGGACGAACGTGATATGCAATACGGGCAGTTTCACAGCGAATTCGAAGTAGGCTATAAATTTAACGGCTCAGACGACTTCACAGTTGCTGGCCGGCCGCACTCCAAACGGAGAACAAGCGAGCATGCGCATGTCTGCTATTGAGAAGAAAAGTCAGGGCTGTCACACGAGACCTAGGCAATTTGACTCTTATGCACAATATTTTGTACTAATACTGTCGCGCCTTCCGGCTAAGTTAGATATGGTATTGCCAAATAAACCAGACGATGACGAGTCTGTCCAGCCGTGGACTAATGCAGGTTGAAGATGTCGATGGTATCGTTCTGTCTGTCACTTACAAAACGTCGCGTTTTGGTAGCATTTGTTACATTACTGTCTTTGGAAAGTGAGTAAATAAAGACCGGATACATGTTGCTGGTTTCGCGTAAAGACGGTTATTGCATTCGAAATTCAAAAAGGCTTCCAATTTTCTACAGACACTTTAAACGCTTGGTAGCCATATTTCTGGCTTCACTTTCAAGAATATACTGAGCCGATATTCGTAACGGTATATAAATATTTGTTCTTATTTATATTCCATTATTTGGACTAATAATGAAGTCATATTAATTATCTCGTCATTCTGTTATTAAATTTAAACCTTTTTTCATTTTAAGCCTTCAAATAGTAATTATGGTGTAGTAGAATAACAATTATTTTCCTTAAGAGCAAGTTGAGGAACACCTACCAAGGTTACAATATGATTTATTCCGGCAATAAGTGTCGTGTTAGGCTACCCCGTGCCGGTGAGACCCGACAACCGAATCACTCTGTAGACCAAGTCACAGACTGGACCGATTCATTAAACATCTTTTGTGTTATTAAAGTAGCAAACTGGATGAAGTCAGATGTACACGAGTACGGAGATAGCTTTATAAGTCAAAATCAAGGTATACGTAGAGGAGAGAACAGTTGTTTCGGGATATTTACACGAAGAATTTTTAAATAAACAAAATATATATAAATCACGTTTCCTATTTCTTGTTTATATACTGTCCTATTATGGAATACTGTCTTGTTATCAATTATTATTATTGGGATTATTTAAAGCAAGAATGAATAGGAACTTTCTAGACATGCGTGCTTCATCTTAGAGTGTACTTTACTTACCATACGATAAGCTCGCAATGAAACGCAAGCCTATTACGATATAAATAAAATAGCGGTGTGTCCGTGTCACCGCTTAAATCTGTGTCTTGTGTCCGTTCGAAGGAAGTGAGGAGGAACATTGTTTATAACGTTTATTAAACAGGCCGCGGTGATTGACGTCTTTTCATAAAGGTCGGTCTTCATCCGAAACTTGTTTTTGTTTACGATACAACCGCAGAAGGGAGAATGCTTTATGACTTTTTTAAAATTAAAAACGGCGTGTAATAATTTTCTCATTAACACTTTCTTATGAAATTTGAAGACCATTATTTTTAATTAGCTATTTAAAGTTTCAGTGATATTGGTTCAAAAACAATAACTTCGTACATTCGCAAATGTTTCAGATAGCAATGCAAGCTTACAAAAAAAACAACAACAAATATTTATTTTGTCAGCAAACATTCTTTATTCGACTGCATCTCATGAATTTACTATTTTAAGAGATAAAAATAACAAAATCTGCTTAATCATGCTTGGAGAATATTGAATGGTTTGATGTCAAAAAAAGTTAATATATGTGTTTTAATAATCGATGCATTGATGATATCCCACCTAAAACTAGTACGCAAAATAGGACAAGGATTTTCTATAGGGAATATTATGAATCTAATATGTTGAAGATAATGAGTCCCAAATGGGTACCTTGTAAAACTCTTGTGATTTTTGATTAATCCGTTACAAACCCATAAAAAGTTACGAATGGATAAATAATATTATTGAATTCAATTAATAACGCTTCATGTGGACCATTCTAGGAAGTTTATGGACACGTCACCGATGCCGAACTTTCGAACTCGTCAGCAACTTCAGCAACCTTTAGTTTTGAAAAGGTTTAAGGACAATAAGCAGCATATAAAGGAAAATCAGAAAACACCAAGCAAAGTTTGGAAACTTTGATATGGATATCGTAACACGTATGAACTCCACATCATTGTTAAGTTATTTAAGTATAACTATTGGTAGTATTTGTTGAGTAAACTAAACTTATTTTAACATGAAAAACACAGTGCGATTAGATACAATTTTCGTGTCTGTAATCTGGATTACGAGTTCTCGATGACAATAAATCCATTCATTTCATGTTGATTTATCAAAGCCATGAATCAATTTTTGCTGTCAATCTAATCCTGCTTTGACGAGGAAGTTCATCGTTCTGGATTATATTGTTTGTATTTCAAATCCACTTAACTGGCATTTATATAAATCAAACACTTATGACAAGTTGTTGTGACAATCTCCACAAATACATTGTTTATTACAAAAGAATTGTCTTTTAAATTATTAATAAATAAATAGATTCTTCTAAATGTCCTTTAAATGTCTTCTATATGGAAGACTTCAAATGTCTTCTATATGGAAGACTATTTATTTATAGTTTATTGAAAGAAGTAACTTAATCGATCTCCAATGTTAACGATTACTTTACTATTTAGTAGGCAAATATATCAAATAAAATTACTACACGGATAATGTGAGTTGACAACATGTTCGTTAGAGCAAAGGCCAACATTATGTGCTCTGTGACGTATGCGAATAATAACTAGGAGACGCTCGTAAGCACTTGTAGTTGGATAACGACAATAAGTTTTGCTCGAGTCGTACTCGTACGTGCAGTCGTATAAGAAACTGTGTCAAGGAGAAAACATAAATGTTATCAAGCAGGCATATTCAATGAGTTCTGCTATCTAGTTAACGGTATCACGTTAACTTCACGGAAATTGATATCGCCCAACAATAATAAAAACTCCGCGAGGGGTGGAAAAAGATTGCATATTTACGTTATAAACTTATAATGCCATGATGTTTACTCTCAGATTGTTGGGAAGTATTTTTACATATAACTCTTCATGTAAATAGAAATCTCACTATATGTAATACGTACACACATATATATATATGTGTGTGTGTAATATTAAACCGAAACACAGTACAAATGTGTTGATCATGCAAAAGTTTTGTTCTAGGTGGGAATCGAACCCGCCACCTCCGGTTAAGCAGTCAGCTTATCCAACCAATAGACCGAGAACCCAGTCCTATATAAGGTAGATTGGTGTTGAAAACATATTTTAAGTGCATAAATTACTAAACAAAATAATGTCCCGAATAATGGAGTCGACTGGTAATAGGGCACCAATTTTATTTCAATTCACTTAAGTAAGCCAAAATCGTTCGTGATTGTTCTAATTGCGGTGTTTATCCGTCGAATAGGACGTATAATGGGGTACCGAAAGCGGCGACCTCTACCGTAAAAACCTGAAACTGAGTTAACGTGTCGCGACCTATAATAACACCAATCTATTTTAAATTATGCTCCATGAATGAAATAGAAAGTTGCTTTCAATTTTATTCGTATGTAGAAAGATATTTACGAAAAGTTCTCTCTAGGTATAAAGACAATTAATATGACGGCTTTGTCTTCCTATATTTGTCAACGTAAGAAACACGGAAGGTTCTATGGTTTCATTGAAATCCTCAATGATAATTATTACAATTTGTTCAATGTGGTAAGAACTGATGTTAGCAATTATACTGATACTAATAATGGGGTCCCGAAAAGTCGGATATAATTAACCAAAAACTGATGCGCTACTTTCAATAATTTGAATTAATTTTCGTTACCTATTCTCACATTGAGCTATAGTCAATATAAGCATTATTACGCGGTCCAATGCGATATATGTTTTTTTATTACTACATACCCTACATAATATTTTCGTGTTAATATCCGCAAACATTTCGCTAAATCAATGTTCTATGAATTTATTTGGGCAACATTTTCTTACGATTGTTCTAATTGTTATATTTAACAGTGAAATGAGTCGTGTAATGGGGTACCATGCACGGACGACGGCGGTGTCTTCAACCTGCGTTCACGCGCCGCTGCGGAGGATAATGATCGCAATCTATTTTAAATTAAGTTGGGGTGACGAAGCAATCAATATTTTGAGCTGGTTTGTTCCTAACTTTGATTACCGCTTGGCTTAAATACTAGTATGATCAAATGAAAGTTTACTGAGGGTTTAATGTTTGCCCGGCAACCCTCTTTCGCGTTCCACAGCTCGCCATGGTTCTTCTCTCAGAATCAAAATGAGGTTACAGAAAACAAGAGAAAGACAAAAATATTTTTCTTCCTTTTTCATAGTTATTTAGTTCACAATCGAATTCTTCGCTCTCATCCTTATAGGAAGATTTAAGGTTGTTATCTACCGCCTTGGTTAAGTATGGAATAGCAAACTGAACACACCAGAGAACAATTTTGTGTGCAGGTTTTCTCACGATTAATTCCTTCACGGTTACGTTGTGTTATGTACAAAGAAACGACCGTAACTTTGTAAACTCCCGAAGTGGGAGACAGAAATTTGAACCCCTACACTATCTGGGACATATATAGCGAATTGTAGTAACTATGTCTCATGTCGTAAATATTTTTTTCAACTTGGAAACAAGTGACAACGACAACTAGAATAAAAATCGGGTTATTAAGGTCACATATATTCAAGTGGAACCATTAAAATAAGTTCAACTTGTTATCCCGGTGTCACTTGCCGTATCTGCGTCTAGCGTTCGCCGGTAATTACCCGGAATTAATTAAAAACGCCGCACCGTCTGCCACTCGAGCGCCGAGCAAAATGTGGAATATCGGAGGTGAATAATTTAATTGCTTCTCGAGAATGTAGTTTTTAGTACTTTGCAATTTATTTATTTCGCATACCTTCAGTTGCGCGATTTTAGAGTTTAGAATGAAGCGAAATGATTCGTATAGTTTTAAGCAAACTTCAAGGAACCATTGGAGTATGCGGCAGGACGTTCTAGAGTGGTAATATTAAAATATTATCTTTTCAAAGTGTTCATTACACTGAGGCTCATATCAAAGGCTGATCTTTAATAATACAGTAATAAAAATAAGTCTGCATAATAGTTTAACAAATATCAATAATTCGTAATGTTGATGTTGTCTATAATCTGTTAACAAGACGAGCGTGGTGTTAAATTCCCTTTTGTCTCACTGACGCATCAGGCCTCATTTGTCTGGAAACCACCGTAATGCGATCTCCAAGGACCTGCGGGATACCGTAATGAGTTTAACTCATTATACGTTTAACGGGAGATGCGAAAA
Source organism: Agara michaeli (assembly GCA_018245675.1). Classification (NCBI taxonomy): domain Eukaryota; kingdom Metazoa; phylum Arthropoda; class Insecta; order Lepidoptera; family Hesperiidae; genus Agara; species Agara michaeli. The sequence goes on along the minus strand of DWDX01005390.1, from coordinate 3,951 downwards.
CTCAACTTACCCAGGACTCCTTATTGGAATATGCTATGCTATAATTAAATTGTGAGCTGAAAAATGTTTGGTATTTTTTTTAAATATCTTGGAAGATTCTGGTTGCAGCGGTAATTTAAAAATAGACACTGTTGAGTTTTCAGTATTGGGCATGGACAAAGTGCAAAGAGAGCTTCAAACAAATCTGTACTTAAAAACATATAGTGTAAAATTTGAGCAATTAAGAATCTTAAACTTCCTAACTCAATAAACTGTGGTACACAAAAGTTATTTCCATATAAAGGAAGAAAATAAATGCAAATAATTGAACTTTTAATTTAACACTCATTATGGGCACTCTACTACCTTTCCTAAAAACAATTAGGATGTATGGATTATGAAATTTACTTAGAATGAATTTGTGGACAGAACTTGGTCTAATTATAGATCTCAGTACTTTAAGAGAATAGGAGGCTCGTTATTCACTAGTGTGACAATAAAGGGAGTGAAAGAAACTACGTACTAGACTAAAAGTTACCGCTAAAAATATTGTATCATTAAGATTGCCAATAACGTAAAATTAAGACAAAGTTGAAACGAATTTATTACCAAAAATGAATAATGGTTAATAGAAGTTAATTAAAATGTAAGTGCAAAATATTTTGTTAAGTGAATTCATACAAATGCACGTTCTCGAAGTGAACATCTTTAAAATAACAAAAGTTACTTGAATCATAATCATTCAATTTGCAATACAATGGATCATTTTATCATAATTGATTTCATAACGAGTATTAGCAAGAGTTGTTTTTGCTCTATAGTCAATACGAAAGTATCAATTACTTATAATTAAAGAATAATACTATTCGAACACGAATGCTAGGCGGGTTTCCAATTTAATATAGTTTGTTGAAGATTTCAATTTCAGCGTTTACTGTTCAAGGGCTTTCAGTAGACCAAGCAAAAGCCTGAAAAGCTTCTCTTTGTACTTCCTGTTAATTTGATTCTTCAATGCTAATGTTTTGATTACAATACGTTTTAATTATGTAAGAAGATAATCATATTTTAACTAATCAACGAGTTTAGTATTGTGCCACTATTGAACATTACTACTCTTGTTGAAGTGTTTTAATTACAAGAGACGCATCCCCAGCTCTTGAAGATGCTAAGGATTGCAGCCTCGGCGTGCCATCGAGTATTATTATGTTGGAGTTCTCGATATTTCTTAACAAGATGGCAGTATTCTAACTTCGTAGTTCTTCATCAGTCATTGAGAGTTTTGAGCCTCCTCTCTCCTGACCTCCTGTACACCTGCAGGACAATAGTAGCCCATTTCGCGGCTTAGTGTTGAATAAGATGTATCTAAATATGTGTATTCTTCTTTATTTACTGCTCTGTAGTATTTTTTATCACTACATAGTATAAAACAAAGTCGCTTTCTCTGTCCTTATGTCCCTATGTATGCTTAGATCTTTAAAAGTACGCAACGGATTTTGATGCAGTTTTTTTTATTAGATAGAGTGATTGAAGAGGAAGGTTCATATGTATAGTAACATTCGTATAATAATATTATTATACGAATGTTACTATGCGCGGGACGAAGGCGCGGGCAAAAGCTAGTAATTCTATAAATCCTTGGGTCAAACAAAACCTGCTAACGTATCGTTTTCTATCATTGTTTCCTTTTTTTTGATAATCTTATTTTTTTTATATAATCTTTTCTTTTGTTTTTCATTCATTTTGCCATGCTTTAAATCGGTGCATGAATTTCAATACAGTAATGGAACCAGCAGCAACAAGAATTACGTACCCATTGTAGCAACACGCTTTTGGTTCAGAAAAATATGCTCAACTCTCTCATTTCGATTTTATTTCCATCGGAATACTATCGAAAAGGAAATGGAATAAATTTCATTCGCGCTTGCATTTTAAGATTTATTGTACGGAATAAGTTAATAAAATCGTGAGATATTTTTGAAATACAATTGATAATATTGTATCATTGGCAATGTAAATTTTATTTGAGTTTCTACTGCTTGCTACGATTTTTTGTTGTTTTGTTGTTGGAAACTAGCATTCTGTGACGTCAGTAGTGTTCTGTTGCATTTCTTTGCGCTCCTATTATATCTTCATAATATTCCTGTTAATTATTTCAAAGATAAAATGTTTATTTGTACACTAGTCCCACTGCAATCAGAATTTTTAGCAACTGCGGTAGCTCAAGAGCATACTGCATTCTTTTATGTATTTTACTTAGCTTTGCTGATTCCTCACATGATGGTAAGTGAGGTGTAGTCAAAAACGTAGTACGCTAATCTAAAATATTCCCATTCGCTCCAGTATTGACTAATCTTAATTTATAATAGGAAAAATACACTCCAGTGAAAAATGAACTGGTTGGATGTCGGATAATTTTAAACAGCCTGTCAGCACACCAACGAAATTATTATTAGGCAACCGAATCTGTGTTACGGTTACCGGACACCTGATAAACATGCATTATATACATACGATACAATACTTATATACACATTTTCGTTACAAGCAGACACAGAACAAACAAATGTGCTCATCGCAGACTTGCGGTTTTGCAGTCCGGGTCTTTAGCCACTCGACAATATTATAATCGGCCGTACCGAACAACTGTACCCATATTTATATCATATGTTCTAAATGACATTTGACGTGTTGTACCTACAATACATATTCCAACGTTGTTTTCTAATTAGCTCGCTCGCTTCGGAGACAATTACAGTCAGTGTTGGATAACGTCCAAAGATAACTGTCTAGAAGTGGGGTTTCAATTAGCTTCAGTCTAAGTGCGATCTAAGAAGCGCGGTTCAGCGAAGTTGCGAAGTTGCGAAGTTTAAAATTAAGTCCAGTAGTGATGAACAGAAATTGGAAACAATATATAGGCGTCTGCAAAAGAACTAGCAATATTGTTATTGTGATTAAACCGTACACATTATTATATGAAAATATAATGTTCCCATCAAATCTACTAAAACACGCGTCTTTTTTAATTTGACAACATATTTTTTATTACAATATTTTTTTGTGAATCGCAAGTGATGCTTGTTCACTCTACATAAATACTACGTAAGGTCGTTTCAAAGAGCGTTGAAACTTTATTGTCTAAAAACTGTTGCAAAACAGCAAGACACAGTCTTTCCGATCCACAGCAGGCCATTAGTATTGTACCGCGAGGGAAAAGGTAATCGCTTAGTTTCTTTTAATAATAAGTAGTGTTGCTGCGAACAAAGGCACGGGTAAAAAGCAACAATGTATGTTCCGTTCCACTGTACGATAAATTACTTGGAGCAAAGTGGTAACTGTTTTACCGTTAGTCGACTTGCAAGTTGAGTTTTTTTTTCCGACCCTCTTATTGGTTCAGTGGATCGGGTCTCCTCTCATAGTGAGAGGGGTTTTAGATCCTAGTCACACATCTCAGTAATATTATGTATTCCTTCACCCTTCATAAAACGCACGTAACAAGTCAAAGGTGCGCGCCAGAATTTGAACCCAGAAGTGGGACGCTGCATTTCAAATCACCAGGCTATCACCGCTCATTTTATGAGTATTTCAATGAGTTTTATTTAGCAACAGTGATCCACGAACACAGTATAGCAGTGTGCTTAGTAAGAAATTTATTAGTGAAGCGGCAATTTATTGTCGTAACGAAAAACAAATACTTGTGGTGAACGATTAAAATATTCATCAAGGCATTCGATTTAACAGACAATTTAATTTCGTTCCCAAAGACATACGAAGAATGTTTGTTGGTAAATAACTGGAAACGTCGCTGTTTTCAAACGGGTTTTAAGTCACAACTTTCTGACCGAAAAGTTTTCAGTACGCTTTCTTCAGATCGCTTATCAAACTCCTTACTATTGTTATTAAAAAAAAACGTAACATCACGCCTGTAATCCCCTAAGGGGTAGGCAGAGGAGTGTAGTACACCCCCACATTTCA
>DWDX01005389.1:0-10577 GCA_018245675.1 Agara michaeli | reverse complement strand
CGTTAATATTAAGAACTTTACCGAGAAACGACCTGCGATTAAATTGTTCATTAAAAACTTTAATAATGTTTTTGTGTTAAATAATTTTTCGCAGTTACACTACGAAAGTTGGCAATCACGATTTTCTTCCTCGTGCGGGTTAAATACTTAAGCGGCGTTTTTAAAGTAAAAAACATAAGGCTGAAAGTAGAACTACAATATTATTATTATTAATTTATTATACATTTAACTATGGCATTTGACAGTCTTATGGTTTAAAATTCAGTCTCCCACTCTGAGGGTCTGGGTTCAAATCCTTGCAGGCACCTCTGACTAGTTACGTGCGTTTTATAATTTAAAAATTAAATGTCACTAGCTATAACGGTGAAGGAGAGCATCGTAGGGAAACCTGTACACATTACAGTATGTTATAAAATATGTAATGTTTCTGAGGTGTGTGAAGTTTGCGAGTCCGCACATGACCAGCGTGGTTAGTCTATGGCCTAAGACCCCTTCACTGTGAGAGGAGACCTACGTACATTAGTGAAATAATGAAAGGGTCTGAAAAAAAAATACATTTAAATACGTATTCTACAATATTTAATAATATTTTACAATGTTAGCTATCAATGCGTCTTTAAACGTAAGCTATGACGCGTCTTGTAAAATGGAATCATTAACGAAATTGTGGTTTATATTATCTTAAATATCATAGGCATACAATAAAAACTGTCTCCTCTGTACTACAGGGTCAACAATTATTTTAGCAAACTCCTACATATAACATAAGGTGCGTTATAGATATTGCCCTACAGTAGACAGGGCTGCACAAGCCCTAGTTTATCCATATTTGTCTCAACCGAATTAGGATTACTTATTCTCACATCAGTCAACGGTGTACAGCTGTTCCTGATTAGTAATTTGCAACACTTAATGTTATGGTTAATATACATAATATAACATAAAAGCATGACTGCATGTAGGTATCTATTTCCATTGTTCTCCATATGTATCCTATCCTCTATATGTATCCGTATAAGTATATATCTTAGTAATAATAATGCCTTAATTAGACAGTCTACTGATATTCCACTTGAGTGCCTACCTAATTTACATTACGACCAAGCAATATAGTGATTGATCAAGTATATATATAACCTACTTATATGTTTGATTGTTTCCTGAATAAATATATGGGTAGGTGGGTAGTAGGTTTGTGGGAAGTGCGAAGTAGTAGCGTAGTGTTCTACTATTTTGTAGGTACAGCCACGAACTATTCCTGTATACCATTTAAAACCAAATCCCAAATGTTTCACAATATTTTGTAACATTCGAGTATGTCAAAATGTTTCTGTCTTTGTCATACGAGTATATGTAAATACCGAAAACATGATGGAATTTTCCTTTTTAATACAAATAACTTTCGCCAAAGCTTATAAAATATAAGTATTATACACTACAAATGGCTGCTTATTATTAGAATTTTCCATCGCTCCTACTCCCCGACTATAAGCAGAAATTTGTATGCAAATATATTTGGAAAGTTCACTTAATTCTATAAATTTTTCAACATACTATACTTTTTAGCCTGGTTATGACAACGACGTAACATTTTCGGTCCGCATACATAATTAAATAAAGCCGGTCAAAATAAGCAATTTGGGCGGTGAAGGCACTGCTTTCTGGGATCGTTAACTTTTAATGCAGTAAATTTACTGTTTCGTTGTCAGGTCAACTGGGTGATTTTGGTATAAAGCGTCCTAAGCGATAAACCTTTTGATTCTTAATATACATGTATACTTACTTTTTAAATCCCATTACTTAAGAGTTTTATCAAGTTAATACAGGACCAAACTCCATGCCTATGTAAGGTATTTTCGTTATCTATATTTGTGGTATTTTAAAATAAATCCCTTTCAGAGGAATCCCACACTCGGAAGTATTAAGGTAATTTTATTTATTTAACTTTATCGCAAGTGACATAATGTACAGTATTTTACGTTTCCTTAAATAATTTAAATCAAAGAGATTTTTGTTAGAGTACGCAGCTTTTTATTTAAATCAAGTGGATAGTGATTTTCGTTGAGAACAGAACGCATCAACTAAAATACAAAGGTTTCAATCGAACGGCTCTTACTGTGACCTGATAGAAAGGATCGGCGGCTGACTGATCTTAGCTTTAACTCCGCACGATTTCAAAACTAAACGTCTGCCTTCCAATTTTGATCATAGCGAGGTAGGCATACCCCGATATAAATATCAAATGCCTTCTTAATGTCGAAACGATACTATAACTGAATCGCAAATGAAAATCTATTTACGAGGGTAACGGTCTTTGCTGTCATTTACGCTGTAAAGCTGACAAAGCTTTTATCTTGAATAATTAACGCAACAAATTAACTGAGGCTTGTCCTCCGGCGCGGCCAGCAGAAATTAGAGTTCCTTGAACCTGTCCAATGTAATGTAAGTAACTGTCAAAAGTAAGTTTAAAGAGTTTTTGTCGCGGTTTACAATATACGTTTTCTTATTAGTACAAAACGGTTTCATAGTAGTAAAGTAATGTACTGACTAAATTGAATTTCTTTCTTGAAAGTTTAGTGGCTAAGGCTTTAATAAAAATATCAATAGAAACTAGGCTTGTGTACAATATATCTCAATCGATAACGGAACATTGTTACAATTCCTGCAGCCATTGTCATCACTTCAACCGCTAAATATTGAATATTTGAAAAACTAACGTAGCAGACGTTAGTTTAAATTACAGCGGGGGCAGCGTTCAATAAATTTTGCTTTACGTATACATGCGCTGGAACGCCCATAGTTATGAATAATTAATAATAAAGTATAATGGATATTGATAGACAGCAAAACTGAGCTACGAGTAAAATGTGTTGACTTAATGCCTCGTTGTATATCACGTTTTCCCCTACATTTACTTGATTCGTGACAGTTCGGCCTCGCGATAATTATTCAATAAAAGCTATCATTTGTCAACGCTGTCCAAATGTCACCAAGTAGACATTGTGATGACTAATGCTACACTGTTCCACCCATTTGCGTCGAATTCCCTTATTGCCCACTTTTTACCTGGTGTCGACCAACCATTATTCACTTTATTGTGTTACCGCTCCTGCGTTTGTGACTTTTGTCCGCGTTGTATTTGTTATTACGTTAAGTTTAGATTTGTTTTGATACCGGGATTCATTTATACGAGTATATCGTTGAGGCAACACTGCCTATTTGAACACCGCGATGGTCGTTTGCTCGGTTGTTATTAAATCATTTACCTTAAGATTCATACATCGTTGACAGTGCCTGAAAAAAAATTTAGTATTTAAAATTGAAATTGTACCCACAAGTAGCAGATATATAATGTACATATCCTTTCATATATTACACTCACATTCATGTATAATACGGAATCGGATTCTTATATACTAATTTGTATCGTAAGTGCACTAAAACATCGAACCATTCAAGTTTTTAATTAGAGGAATTCAGTTCCACTGTGAAACTCTGAATTCTCCTAAGATTGTAGGAACCACAGAAATAATATTGAGCAGAAATGTTTTACGTATTTTATATTAAACAAAAGTATAATGACCTTATAAAATATAATACGATATATCTATCTTACTCATTATTTTCGTTATAGTTATATGCCCGTTTCTGTGCCATGTTAATTTTTGATAGTATTTTATGCTCGCATCGACCCTACATAAAAAATGGAACTTCATTTTTAATCTACATTTTAAAACTATTTATGCATTGTCTATGCACAATTATATGATCGCATGATTATTACAGGCTGCCGTTTCTATATTTGCCGGTATCTTTTAGCGTTACCGATTTGTTCCGTAGTTTGAACAACCGCATTTGTCTGTTGTCGAAATCAAAGGCTAGTGAGAAACGTACTTTAATTGTCAATGTAGGAGAACTTTCAGACACGATTTGGAACGGCGGCACAACTGTTACACTAAGGGTGCGATTATTTAGATTGTGTTGCTAACAAGTCATACTTAACAACATAGTAAGTACCTATTCTAATTTTGTTTATTAATTAGTCCACATGAAAACTTACATATGAATTATATATATTTATTACAGGTTTCACTTATAACATATTGTGGTGTTACCACCATAAATTGTACGCGCATTATAGACTTACATATAGACATTTTCTTTGTGTTAGTCAATACTAAGGTACCAATGGTACCTCAATCTCTTTCAATAATACTCTTCTAGTTGAATTAAATAATTGGTATAATATGAATAAGGTTTACTAAATATCTATTGCCTTTGGAAAAATCTTACTCGTATTGCGCGATGTATAAGTGTGCTAATTTGTAGTTGACTAGTTTCAGAAGTTGTACGCTTGATCACGTAAGTTATGTATGTACGAACGCCCACCCTCATTATTGGTTCGAGTTTGCCAACTTATAATTGAGTATTTGGTTCCACACGGCACTGCTAGTTAGTTCTCGCTGTATTGATAATAGGGTGTATAGGAGCAAGTTCACACCATCGAAAGAGTCGCGGATTTGGTGCTCGTGACGTCAAAATTGGTTATAATGCAATAAAATGGGAACACGTCTCTAACTTTATGGTTGAGCATGAAATAGATATAGGTCAACCGAATCTCCCGAGAGCGGTAAATTGTTTAATGGAAGCGGCAAGCGACATCTTTAGCGGCGTATGTGGACGTACGGGAACCCCAGTTACTGCTACCTCAACCATCGTCCATTCAAGGGCGGCCTTATAAACGCCTCCTGAAGAGCAATGTTTGGCCAAGTTGCTGTTAATATCACTCTCAAAGACTGGCGCATCGTCTTCGTGCATGTATATATGAAGTAGTGAAGTTGTATTTTTTGACCCTTTTATTTCTTCATTACCTAGATGCAGGTCTCCTCTCGTAGTGAAAAGGTTTTAGGCTATCAACCACGGTGCCCAAGTGTGAATTGGCAAACTTCACACAACTCAGAAACATTCTATATTTTATAACATACTCTAAGGTGTGCAGGATTCTTCGCGCCGTATTCCTTCAACGTTATACCGAGTGATATTTAAATCTTAATTTATAAAACGCACGTAACTTAAGCAGTCTTAAGCACAGGTGCGTGCCAGGATTTGAACCCAGAGCCCCGGAGGTAATTGAGTTTAAAATCGACTAGGCTGTCACTGCTACAATTAACAAAAGCATATACGAATAGGAAATGTTGTCAGGTTATCTGTTTGTGCAGAGGTTCGTTCGTGGCGCAATAGCGACGGATCGCGCGCTTCGCATCCGTAAAGCGATCGCGTTGGTGCCGTACAAACACCCGGAATAACCGGGCTTATATTGCAATGCAATTCAAATTAATGTTGATTTTAATTAAACACACGCGTAACGAAATGTATTTAGAATAGTGCAAAATAAACAGCCACAATAGGAACACGTGTATACGGCTTATATGTAACATTAGAAACGATATACAAATTATACCCATGTATATTATGTGATAATCATTAATTCTAATACGAAACCTAAAAGTCTTTACATTAAGCTATATGCCTCATACCTTGGATTATTTTAAAGAAGTTTGATCTAAAAAAGTATTTCATATTTGTACTTTTAATGACAATATTATTTATATTAAAATTATAATAAGAAATATTATCCTAACCCATTATGACTATGTATGTATATCAACATTTTTCCACATTTACAGGCCTTATAAAAGAAACATCCACAGTTAGAAGTAGTGTCACAGCATAGTACATTATCAACGCGAGTGTTATAAATATTTTTAGAGGATAAAACGGTCGCATCCTCTTTACATATGTATTAAAGAAATAAAAAAAATGATGTCGATTTATTGATTGTACGTGGGGGGAACTCGTGAATACATACTAAGCTGTACTGCTAGATATGTCTAGCGTATGTGTTATGTATATGTTAGCGATCACGTGTCATCGTTTTTCTTATCATAAACTTTAATTTTTCAATCATTCATTTAATTTAAGTGAGCGCATGCAAATTACAATCAGACTAATAAGCATCACGTAGGCATTGCAGTATTAAAACAGCAAAAGTGTAAAATTTCCTGTTTTAAATTGTTAATATTATTTTAGCAACCTTTAATCATGTGCTTGGCAATCCATTTTCCTTTTACATTAATTAAGCAGCGTACGCGGAGCTTGAGTGGCAAACACTCTCCCTACGCTAATATTTATTGTGCGGCAACGGGGTGCTTATTAATAAAGCACCATAGAAACTACACAGGGCGAAGAATGACCCCTGAAACGAACCTCTGAACGGTGTAAGCGTACACAAAGGCTTAAGGACATAACGTCTAACGTTTCCTCCCATTATGAGTCGAGACCACCATTCACGGGCTCAAATGAGTCTTAATGAAAGGTACGATACCATTATGAAGGCAATTGTGGCCTCATAAAGGAAATTAAAAAGACACAAAAAGAGCACGTACACCGCAAACAGGTCGTACATTTGTGATCGGGAAGCGAGTAGTACCAGCAACATATAATGTATTAAATTGAAATATGCCTTTTTTTAATATCAAAAGGTTAAGTACCATACTAAGACTAGTTACAGATGATATTATGTGATTTATAATTATTGTACTTCGAAAAATAGTTGTTATTATTATTATAATGTTCAAAATGTAACAATTAACAATACAATATGTATATGAAACAAATACATGTGTATATTGGATGGTTGTTAATCTTGACACAATCGTGATGAACAAAGACCGATAGTGATCAGGTCTCCGTAATACCTTTCCTCGCTTAGTCTACGTTTCTGTTCCTAATAGCTGTTCTGTTTATTTAGCAGCCACTAGGAACGGTTTGTGAGTGCACTAGTGAGCGAGACGGCTGTAATTTCAGATACATGCCCACATTTCGTCTGTGCCTACAAGATGCTCGTATTCACTGCTGATAACGATTTAATCGAAATGTTCAAAGGATTCGCTTATGTGACTGGTTAACTAGATAAGTAAACTAGATCTATGTAAATGTTAATATTTCGTATATTTTACAATTACTTTATCTAGTTGTTTCGTATATTAATTTTATATTACATATATAATCATCTATTTTATTGCGCTACTTAACATCATTGTACGTTTTCGAAACAACTTTTTAACTAGATCGTATTATCTTACGAAAATACAACATTTTTTTAAAAATACAATGTACCTGTAACATAAGTGGTGTTGGTATCAGTTATATAGTACAGTTGTATTTACGAATTATGAGTAAAATATAGGTAAATTCATTGTTGAAGAGAGTTCTTGATTTAAAGTATACCTATCGTATACCTACCGTAGTACTAGAGTACGGGTGATAACTACTACTAACTACTTAACACCTTTGCCTCGAGTGTTAGAGCTTGTTTAGATTAGGTTGTTCAATTTATGAAGTTATTTTATTATGATTATGAGTTATGAAGTAGGTAATCTTATTATATTGCCAACTAAACTCCCTAATTTTGTATTTTTGAAAACGTGTTTCATTGAAAGAATGACTTTATGTACTAATATAAGTAAAGGTAAATTAAGAGTAACCATTTTTTTTTCAATAAAATTTGGAATTCTAAAATAGCCAAGTAAATTGGTAATCGCTGGTACGTAATATGGTTCATATTATTCACAAAATACATACAAATGAAACAGATTTTTAACAACGGTATGCATTTAGAGCAAGTGCCTGTGTTATAAACTACTTGCATTCGTTATGTAAAAGAAAATAGAGATATTTTTCTCTGCTTTAAGTTCGGAACTAACCGTAACTCTCCAACTAAATTTCTTCTTCAGCGCGACAAACACAGAACACCCAGCAATAAACTCGGTAGAATAAAATGTTTCTACGATACTTTTAGTTGTTATATTATGTGGGAGCGAGTGGTGTTTATGAGTTAGACCTAAATATTCATTTTAAAATTATACCTAGTTAACAGCAGGAGCCCTTCGATAAATAGTGAAGTACATCCGTATATCAGTGCATTGGGATATACTTTTAGAGTACGTTCAAGGAAAAGCCTAACCAACGTCCTGTCTTATGGTCGTATATATCTGTTCTTCTCCTCGACGTTACACTTTTGCCAGAGTGTGTCTGGTTGCCAGTTCAAGAATGGTAGCTCGCTAGATCCGGCGCCATGCAGCGCGTGCGATAGGTTTTCGAGTGCTTTTATAGAACGACATTTTCATATGGGCCGCCCAGTGCCTAGGGGATCTACCGACTACCGTGGTCCTATATATTTACATGAAAACTTTCAAAGAATGAAAATTTGTTGCCGCTAGCAGTTACTTCAAGGTTCTGCATGATACGTTACATTAGTCAGATACTTGATACGTTTTCGATTGCATGTTCAATAAAAATAGTATGAAATCGACTTTAATATTCGGAAAAATAACAGTGAATTAAATGAAAGAATGGTCGTAAAAGTTCTTATTTGGCGATGACACAAGACGCGAACAGAAATGAGAAGATTTGTATCGGCGCAAATTTATTTTGACATTTCGTCGCAAATGATAAATATTCTAGGAACATTTTCTCATTTAAAAGTTTCTCGATTCTTCACCTAAGTGTTGTAGGTGTCTACCGACCTTCTCGGCGCCTTGATGTGAACTTTTTAAAAGATGAAGCAGAGTGGCAAAGTCGGGATGTAACGCTTTCAGACGGTCTCGAAGAAGCGGCAAAGATGAATGGCTTTCAATATGAAATTGAATTCCGCGGTTCATTGCTTTTCAATTTGTTGAAGAGAACGTTGCTCGGCGTTTACCCCCGATACCTCTCGAGGTGCCAGTATATGTTTTAAACAAGCCTATATCCTGTTCCCGCACTAGTAATATTCAGTCGTTTTTCAGTCGTTCCTGTAATCCTAAATACGTATTTCTAAATGTATAGAATTTTACATACTTGCTCAGAGTCTGTTATTCATAACAATTAGCAACTTTTTACGTTTAATATGCCATGTGTTTGTCTATTTAGATTATTCTTATTATTAGTTGTAAAAATTGTTGTAGGACGTGACAAAACTATTTTCGACTATATTGTAGGACACCAAATACTTAACAAATCTGAGAAGCCAGATATTTATTTGCAGGGAGGATTCATATTTTCAAGTCAGTTAGATATACGTTTCTTAATCACTAGGTTAATTTTTATAATATGTTGAATAATAAAATTGTGTGAATAGCAAAATAAATTATTTTAAATAACTGTTCATTTAGTTATAAAAACTTATATTTACGGATACTTTATTTTTAAGCACAATCCTATTCGACTCGTTAGCGCTGCCGTTTTGTTTCTTCCCCACCTGCGTTCGTAGTATCAAACATACGCGTATTGGACTAATTTCGAACGCGGAATCGCTAAGGGTTTCATTATTACGAACATTCTCGACGGAGCTCGGCGCCATAACCGTTGAATCGCATTACCGTTACAACTGTCCGCAGGACGACAGCTGCTGCAAACAACTTTATATCTCCATCCTGCCGACTTTTATTCGATACTCGCTTGCGTAATTGTCTTTTAAGTTGTTAAAACGTATTACCAAAATACAACGAATAAAAGTAAAACTAATAGTATCGTTTACAAATATACAGTTGGGACACATTGAAATGCATTGAACGATTCTGAAACATACGTGCTGGTAGTTACATTTAAATAATGGGAATTTTCTGAGTCATTTAATAATGCGCCGATTGTAGAAATTCGAATTTCACGCGTTACATAATTCTATCTATTACAAGTTATCTATTAACAAATGTATTTCTGAGATCCTTATGTAAATTAGTTGCGTGTTAAAATTGTTCGCTGTTTCTTCCGTTTCTATAGTATGCTTCCACCATATACAGACAATACTATTGTACCATAACGGTTTATATATCTATGCATAGACGACTGAATTATACTCTTTTCCTTATATTGTACTTATTTCAATGATACTAATATCTAAAAGAAATGATGTAATAGTGTAGTATTAAAATTGTAAAATAATATGACATAGAAATACGTGAGTCGAATGTAGAATGTATTTTTATAACATAATTTATAACAAGCTAACCAAAGCGTCAGTAAGCCGAATAAGTAAGAACGTAAGCGTATTTGAATAAAATAATACGAGAATACATAATATTTTCGAGAAACATTTACTATTTACTTAGATATAAGTACTTCGAAATCTTCAGCGATGATTCAAAGTAATTGTTTTTGAGAAGATAAAAACTGGTAACTAAAGTAGCTAAGTATTATTAAAATGTAAAATGAATGTGGTAAAGTTGGAGGGAAGATTAGAAATAATTCTGCAAAAGGGAAATGACGACGTCTTAAATATTTGAAAATTTAAAAACTTTGACAGTTGCGGACGCGAGGAGCTTCTTAGCTACGTTATTTTGGAATGGTTTTCCGAGATTTATTTAACTGTCAATTCAACTTTCTATATTGTAAAAAAGTGCTCTGTACAACTTAACTAACTGTCAATTTGACTGTGAACGACTTAGAGGATAATAGGTTGAAACTCTAAATACATCTATGCATATATAGATTAATATAGATTACTTTAGAAAAAATATTGTCCTATACGTCACTAT
>DWDX01005388.1:0-10578 GCA_018245675.1 Agara michaeli | reverse complement strand
GTGGAGAAAAGGAACGTCTTCGAGCACTTGTTTTAAGGAGCTTGCGGCTGCGTCTTGGAAAAGCATTTTCATGTTATCACTAACCATTGGACACCCTACCTATATACATATACATGTTGTACTTAATCCAATAGAATCCATACTGGTTTCTTTGTCATTTAACACTTGAGTACTATTTTTAGTCACATTTGGAGTGTTGGTTGTGTGTTCAAAGAACTCTTTTTAAATGTAAGATTACCTTTAGCTGTAAGTAGTACAATTAAGGTACAAACACAAAACAAACAAAAGAAGTTGGTTGAACCGGAAACTTTCACCAACTCCAATACAAAAACGTCACGTTACACAACCGCCGTAACTCTTGCCTTTAAATTGTGAAAACTTGTTGCAAGATTGAGTTGTACAAATAGGAGGATTTTGTTGCTAACGTGTTAACAGATATATCTGTATGTTGAAACCTGAGTACAAAAATCATTAAGATGTAAGATAATGACAAGCATTAGGTTAATTGGTTGAAAACGATCGCTGTAAAAGTTTAAGTACATCATAAAATGTAAAATGAGAGCTGTAAACGTATCCGTCTACTAGCGGGCACTATAATGATTTTTATTGAAGTACTTTTCTGATAAATCTCTTGTATAGAGGAAAGTAATACTCATCCAATGCTAAGATGAATCGTTACGCAGTAAAGAATGAAAGACAACGCGAGATCAAAATTGTCATCAATAGGCACCTGGCCACAGAATATCAGCTTACATCATTGTACAATGTTGAGTTGCAAAGCTCTTATCATTTATATCGCATGATATTCAACACGTTAATATCTTTCAAGCCTGAAAGCTTTTTCAATATCAAAGTTCCATTTAAGCCTTTCAAGGCAAAGACTGTTTGATTCACTCTTTTATGCATAATACCTCTTACTCTATGATGGAGTTATAATTTAAATTCAATTTAAGGTTAATCCATTAAAGTGACTAACTTATTTATGGCCAACAAGACCACAAAAAGAAATTACTGTAGTAATTCATAAATCAATCAAATATTCGTAGAAATATTGTGATTTTATTTGCGTTTAAATATGTAGAAACAAGATTGAAGCGCCATGGAAAATTATTAATTTTCCTTAACATGTTTTCCGCGTAGTACAAAGCTCGACAATTTCCAGTCTCATATCTTTTATCGACGACGATAAAAGCGCTACGTGACTATGAAAAATAATGCTAGTTACTTATCGATTTCAAGCTGAGTCAGAATACGTATATACGTAGGTTGAGAGCGGTTCTGCTTAGTTCGTCTTTTACTTATTACTTGCTTTTGGAAATAGCAAATAGGGTGCAAACTTTTCTAACTAAAGATATGAGAACAGTATCGCTCATTAACCACGAGGTGTAGCGTTTTGGATAATGAATCCTGTTTTAGGCGAAATCTGGAGGCATAAAGCGAATATCTGTGCAAAGAACAACGCCTACACGTGCTAATTGGTACATAAACGTTGCCCTTGTCATTGTACGTAAACAATGTTAAACGGTCATAAAAACCAGTTTCAAGTTAACAGCTTCATTTAAACAAATTTACGGAACAAAACTTCTTTTTCTAGAGAATATTTTTTAAAGAGACACAGCGCCATCACGTTCGCATTCAATACGTTCACGATCCGTAAAACGATTGCTCCTTAGAAAAAAAAACAATAGATAATCTGTGCCGAATGTAACGCGGGTTCCAATTGCAGTGCCTCACACGATACCTATTAATGTCAACTAGTCGTCATACATTGCTTGGTGCTTGCAGATTTAATTACTCGTGTTAAAAGGAATCAACATGAGAAAAATAGCACTGATATGTTAAAACTGTCAACTGTCAAAAAACACTCACTTGTACGGGTCCTGTAACTCTTCTGTAACGAAGTTAAGATAATTCCAACCTCCGAACGCAAACAGTCCAGAATAAAACGCTAACGCCACGTTCCCGGCGCTATACTTTCCATCGAACGCATTCTGAAAGTTCTCTGTGTGACCTAAAACATTGGTATTTATTTACTTGAAAGAGCTATCATATAGATTTTATCAACATAAACACAATAACATTAATACCGGCAGCAATGATTAGTGAGTTCTTTTATGTCTATTATGTACAGCGTTATAAGTTAGCGTATGTCCTGTACACCTATTTAAGCTCATGAACATGTTATAAACTATAAGACTCTATTAAAAAAGAAAGAGGCCAAGAGACATTTTCTCAAAAATGTATATGTATTTTAAGATCTAATCTTTCACAACATTGGATGTCCAAACACGGCCCTGCCTATACACAAACATGGAGTTGACATCTTTATAAAATATTTTCTTTTTTTTTTGTGACCCTTTTGTTGGTCCACTGCTGGACCGAATCTCCTCTCATAGTGAGAGGGATTTAGGCCATAGTCTACCACGTCGACCAAGTGCGGATTGGTAGAAAATATGTAATCATAATAAATCGCCGTAGGTAGGTACGCGTCATCCACAATTTGATAACGTTCAAACACTTAATATTTGTTATTAAAACTTACCAACACACATGTAGTAGACGCCAGATAAAATAATGACGACCAGCGCCAGCAATTTAGAAGTCGTGAAAACATCTTGAATTCTCATTGTCCAACGTACGCTGATGCAATTGATTGCAGTGAGGATGCCTTAAGGAAAAAATATGATCGGACATTACAATACCTAATTTTAAATAATATTTTAAATCATTTTATTAACTGAAATTTCTTTAAAATCTGTACATGCGCAGACAAATTTGATGTCATTCGTAGTAGTAGGTAATCTAGAATTTTCTTTGGCCTCACTGGTTTACGAACAACGACTGTTCAATACGTTTTACAACAATCCTTATATATACATATATCGGTATTATGTTAGAACAAGATTAAGTTAGCAACAGCAATTTTCAATTACATTTTTACTTTCGATTATTTCGACGAACGGACGTACATATCTTATCGCATCGTTCCTTGTACTCGTCCATTAGTTATTACGTATATACTCCTTATGCTCTACGGCTCCATACCGATTCGTTAACTTTAACTGCCAGTTTACATAACTTATCATGATGAAAATCGAAAACTACAATATTTTTACTGCAAGCAATCATTATTTCTATTACCCAATTAAAAGAATGACACATTCAGCTTCAATTACACGTTGTTAAAGAAAATTATTGCTACTAAAGCCATTGGCGTTAATGTCGTAATAGTTACAGTAAACTGCGCGATTTTTAACGAATCGTATCAAGGCTTCCAAAATGGCAGACTGACATTTTAAAAATATATAATACACAAACCTGTGGTACACAAAACAATTATCATCTATAACAAATACAAAGGTATTCATAACTCATTCCTAATTACTTTCTTAATGACTATTTAACGACTGGTGAAACAAGTGCTCAGTTTATTTATAAATACTTAAAATGAATGCCTTTATTTAGAACGGTATTTATGACAGAACTGTAAATACACTGGCATCTGTGACCCAGTTATGTCTAGGTTATCATTTCTACTGCGATGAATTATTGCAATTAAATCGTATAATCTATATTTCCAACACAATTTGGTTCAAGACAAGGTGCCGACCTTAAAGTACGTATGCTTTTACTTTAGACCACGGTTTTCCTTCTTGTTCCAGTTTCAGATCGAGAAGTAATACTCGATTAACTGACTAATAACGGGTCGACAGACTTCACATACAAGTTCAAAAATAATATGAAAAATACTCAAACCCAATGATCTTTTAAATATGAATATCTTTTTAACAGTTATTAGAAGTGGGTTTTATTTTTAAAACACAAAAGCACGTAAAGTCGCACCCCAATATTTTTTTGTCAATTGATAGCTGAAGCCCTGTATATTTTTAAATCAACCGTTAAAACAATAAAATTCTATGGCCATTATAATACCTAATTTTTAATAATCATGTCTAGCCTGTATATATAGATCGCTGTATAACCTCGTGTTCGTTAGTCATTATTGGTCTCTATATAATTTAATGGATTGAAAAAATAACATTTAATTTTAATTAAGATTCTCCTCCACAGTTATTTAGTATTAACTTGGTGCTAGACAATCAAACAGACAAGTTGCCAGAAACAAAACAATAATAATTATTATTGGTAATTACTTCAACCGGTATTAAGCTCCAATAGATTTTTCATCAATTTTTAATATAAAGGCTACATAGTACATTCCAGGTAATTACAAGACGCGTACCGTACCTACGCGTACCACACAGTGTGCAATCATATTGACAAGAAATAAATAACCTAATCACGTACCTATAAAATAATCTACTTCCCGTAAATTTTCTAAGCAACCTCCATCATTAGAATGTAAATGTTGCGAAGTAATTGCATTAGTGAGCATCGTATTGACTGACCGTTGCAACCGGCTCCTGTCTAACCGCGTATCATAAAATATAAGATACTAATATGATACTTGCTAGAGTGTACAAAGAAACTACAGATACTACGAGACAACTCTGTTGTGCCCTTGCTGAAAAATAATGAATACTTGCTTTGTGCTAGTTGTTTTTTCGTATTTTTCTCCCGTCAACAGAGTTCACTACCCACTAGACTAGACTAGAATCGCAAATTTCCAACACATAATTATTTAAAGGAAGAACAGCCATGTGGAACATACATTTTTTTATTTAAATAGAGTAGAAAATGAGCGGGCAGCAGTCACAAGTGGCCACTACCGCTTATGGACATTTACAATTGCAACCAATGCATTGCTACTCTTGAGGACTGTGTTGGCCGCCTATAGTATACATGTGGACCGTCATCCACAGTATTCAAACCGAAACAAACGTATTTGTATGTAGTAACAATAGCTTTACGGTAGAACTAGTGTGGCGGTGGTAGTTCCCCGGGCGAAACGTATGAATGTTCTACCACATTCCAAAGTACTCGTACATAGATCAAAATAAATTAAAAGCATAAGGAAAAACAATGGAAATATATTATAACATACTCGTAAATTTGCACTTCTTCTAAAGATCGATCTCTACTCTACTAGATTAATACATAAATAATCAGAAATGGATTAAAATTATTAAACGTATATTCACGCCTGCAATCCCCTAAGGAGTAGGCAGAGGAGTGTAGTACACCCCCACATTTAAAATAATTAAAATAGCTAATAACTCTTTCGATTGTTCAGTTATAAAACAACTACTTAAAAGTTATATTCAAATTTGAACTTACATTAAAAGAAAAATTGATAAATAAATATTAATGAGTATTAATAATAAAATCGAACAGTATCTGATTAATTCCGCAACCTGAGTAAGTTGAGGTATTAATCAATTACTGTTCGATTTCATCGTAAAACCCTGTACAAAATCTATGTCATGGTCAAAATCTATATACAACAATTGAATAATCACTTTTAACACTGCATTGCTCGATATTAATATTTGTGTGTAAATTAATAAGAATCTATTAAGCCTCGACACGGCTAGTTCACATTGTACTAATTAATAATAAAAAAATCGAAGGTATGGCAATGAACATACGGGCAAATAACTAAATTTATAATGTTTTTCATCAAGCAGTAGCCAGTAATAATAAAAATAATTGAGGCTTTATCTTCAGATTGTACTTAATTGAAGTATTCATGGAGCCAGTGACAATATTGTGATATTGTGCCGCTCCGGTAATTGAATAGCTCCTTTACTCTTGAGAGACTTCCCATTCTGACGGTAATTAGGTTAAGTGGATGTATCCGCTGATGCAAAGGAGAAACGCAATTTAATGGAAGGTACATATATGTAAGGCTGAGATCACAAAAAACAAACCTTGCAAAGCGATATACACTTGACCCAGAAACTGGATATAGATTTAGAAGCAAGTTTTTCAGGAAATGTAAAGTCTAAGTAGACATTGTAACCTATACTTACATATCAATTTATCAATCTTAACTGGAAACAAAGCTTCTTCCCCCAGACATTAAGATAGTACGTCTCACATCCAGAAGTATATGACAAGAAAATATACAGACAGAAGTTTGTGTGCTCTCCAAACCTACTAATATAGAGTCAGAAAGAAAAAACGAGCTCTTTTAATGAAGACTTACAAAATACATATTTTTGTAATACTTAGTTAATAATGTTAAATTTAAAAACGGTCTTGAATTCAGAACGAATATTACGCATATTATACTTTGAAACATCATTCAAAGAGTTTAATAGAACTTTTATTGCACGCAAACGAGAAAGACGAGAAGACGTGAAAAACTTTTTTTTAAATCTTATATGTACAACAGGCCATAAGTTTATTACCTTGAGCCAAAGCCAAAGAAAATTACCGATACCCAGTCACAATCTAACCCATAAAATACCCAAAAACTTGAGAAAGCATGCCTGTCAACTGGATCATTGAACTCTGTAGAGCCTAATGTTTTATAATTAATGTATGCATTAATCAATTAATGAATAGGGCAAAAATGAAAAACATTGTACGCAAAGCACCGTTTATTGTCAGAATGCACGATGCTCTGTGAGCGAGAAGAATAAACACGTTGTCCTTTAATTAATGTAACTGGTGTAAGTCGTGTTCATTAAAAGAAATAAATAAATAAGAACCGTTTGGTTGGTAATTAAGAAAATAACTGAAATCGCAGTAAACAGTGGAGAAGTGTTATAGAACGAAACAAAAGGCATTTTTTGTCCATGTATTTATCCATGTACGTATGTATGTGGGCTTACTGAGTGTTTTCATTTGTCGGCCATCACAGCTACACGTGTTTGGGTTACGTTTACCGCTTACCCACCTTGATTTCCACGTAATAAAATGTTTAAACTGGATTCCATTTGAGAGGTTCATTCGAACTCACTTCGATATGATTATTGCATGCGATTATAACATGCGCCTCGCTTAGTGCTGGTATTGGGTCACGATAAAGATCAGTCATTGAACCAAGTCTCACGTTACTAGTATTAAAATAGATATGAAATTATTCCTTTCCGAAGGAATAAACCGATCTATTTAAAACCATACAAAAGACAAGTCCGAAACGCAAAAATTGAAACGTAACATAGGTATTTCATTTAAGTTTAAAAATGGTTTACTTACCTAGTTGTTTTCGGTAAATTCGAATTCTTACTCGACTCTTTTTTTTGTTACTATATCATTATAAGATACCCTGCATCTTCTGGGGGAAGGTAGGCTTATGAAAAATCTTTAAAACGTACCTATGTATATTCGACTCGACTGTAATTTCAATGTCACACCATAATCTTGGAATCAGCCTTACATAGTCATAACATTAATAAATCAAATTACATGACACTCGTTAAAATGTACGCTCTCGCGTTTGTTTACGTTGACATAAATATTCTATTTATTGGCACATAACTCACACAAGTACGTTGTTATTATATTTATGTATACATATACATAATTGTATGAGCGACATGTTTCCTTATACTTACGTTGACTAATATCCTCTACGTTCAGCAGGAATTTTAAGTGTAGAATGTACATATTTGCAATTTAATAAGTTAACCAAAATTCCGCTAACACATTGTCGTAAGCGTTAGTCTGATTTTACAGTACTTTAATCCACACCTTTAATCATTATCAAACAGTACGGATTACCTCGTTATCACTTCACCATTTCCTGATTATTAGAACCATTTACCATATCTCCGTTTTAACAACTGTATAATATATAAGCGTCAAGTTTTTTTTATTCTAATTGACAAATGAGTGTTCGTAACAGTAAAAGTAGACTCACTATTAATGTCTATGTACGTTGGATCATACTTTGAATATGTATATGTATTAAAACCTAGAAACAATGCTTTTAGTTTTTGTTATTACAACCACACATGTGACATTTCCTGTCGTTACGCTCAAAACAGGGGTCCATTAAATTATTCAATGAAACATTGACATACCTATTCATCATCAATGGTAATCGAAAGCTAAAAACCGCTCCCAACGTATTGTAATTCGTAAACAAGTCGATTAAGCTCGTAATTCGATACACACCGTTTGGGCGGCATGTACCATGTCACACGATAGAAACGGTTAATTAAATGACCTTAAGAGGACGTAGAGTCGTGCCATACGAAATGAATTGTTTCTTGAAGTACCTACGTAACACAAGCTAATAGTAATGCCGCGGCGATTGCTTTATCAATAGATAGAAAAACTGCATAGAATAAACAGTTTCTAGAGTTTGATTTGTCAGTAAAGCCAATGAGGTGACGAAGACAATTTCTTAATAACACGGAACCAAGTCAGATTCGTGAACGGTCCGTTGCACGATCAGACAAGTGACATTAAAATCTTTATAAAATGTGCCAGTACTTTGCTTCCATGTGCTTTAAACGAGGAGTTGGGTTCGTTTTGTCTAGCAGTATTAAGTTAATCCATAATCAATTTTAATACAAGATTTTAATCGGCACGTTGTTACATAAAAGCCGGAACAGCGAAGTCGAGTATTAGGAGACCTATATTTACGTAAAAGGTGATCAGTGTCACTGACCCGAATGACGGTACGAGTAGTCAAGCAAATTGGAAATATGTAGTATAACAGATCGAATAGGTCAAAACGTATTTTGAGGATTTTATTACTTGGTTTTCAGGCTATACGTAAAACTAATTCTACACACTAATTACAAATACTTATCACGTAATGGAACGGTTTATATACGAGATGGATCATATTAAAAATGTCAAAGTTTAAAATCTGTTACATTATATATATCTAAATATTGTTTTAAAAAGAAATTGTATGTTTTCTTCTGCGAGAAAAGTATTAGTAGGTACAAGAAATAAGAAATTAACAATGATGAATGAATGAATTATTACATGTAGTAGGTACCTACGAGTACGTACATAATGAATAGGTCGGCGCCATGAAAATGATGACACAGCTATTGTAACAAGGACAAGATTATGGAAATAAACATGTAGAAATGTTTGAAGAAGTAGATTTTAGCGTCCGGCTTGTGACTTGGGGTTCTGATCGCTATGTTCGTGTTCAAGAAAAATATACAAGAGTGTTGACAAATATTAAATATGGCGGAATGTCGGCATACAATTACTATTAATACATTTGTTACTTACATAAGCAAACAGCAGCCAATAATCTCACGGCATTCTGAGGGGGATCACACTCTGGAAAGAAGGGTTTCACGACATAGTGGCCGAAGGTGAGGGCCACGATGGCTTGCGTCGTCGGCCTGATTATGAGCAGAGCGATCCACATTCTCAGGAACGCCGGTAAAGGACCAAATGCTGCGTATATGTAAGCGTAGTCACCGCCCGACCTCATGATTGAAGTACCAAGTTCGGCATAGCACAACGCTCCCAACGTGGACAGTAGACCGCAGACGAGCCATATTATTAAAGAGGCACCCACCGATCTGTAACAAGACAATTATGTTTTATATACATAGCATGTTATATAATAAGTAACTGTTTTGGAATATTCAATAATATCTGCTTTTGCGGGACTATTGCTTATTATGTGCGTAGGTACTCGTAACTGAAATTCGATACGGTAGGTAGGAGGTGGCTTACACATTAGACATAATTCACATGACGTAAATTTGTAATGCATTAAGTAATACTTTTAGATTACGTTATTTCTTCTTTTCGATTATTATCACCGACGTGTAAATGTAAATATTTACGATAAAGATCAATTTAACTTAATCAGCACAACATACTTAGGTACCTACACAAGATCGTGTCTGTCGTATAAGATAAACTTACCAAATACGATTGAACAAATTGATTTATTGTTAATAATAATAATTAACAAGTGGGACCAAAATGGAGATGATTAAAAACTAAAAACCGCATTAACGACTACACGAGATAAGGAGAGATTAAAGAAACGTTTACAGAATAACTCAATGTTCGTTTTAAAACGTTTTCTCATTTCATAGCATTGCTCCCAAGAGGTAGTTGATAATAATAGGAAGTGACAATGTTGAATTCCTGTGAATGCTACTATGTTGCATTAAGTTTAATTTGAATCATCAACATAAAATACAGCAAATCTTGACATTAAAGAGTTGACATGTTCATGTAACATTTTAATAGGTGCCTAATGAAAAAAAAACGAACAAGAAATACTACATACATTTAATAGCGATTACACTTTGAAAGTTATACTTTAATATAATACTTTATGTTATACTTTAATAGGATTTTGTTTTCCAAATAAAGCAACAAAATGTACAACATATTATATTTTAAATAAACATTTGGCTAAAACTTTAATTCAGCCAGCGTCCCGCAAGAGCAGGTTCGGTAAGATCTACAGTGTATTACTTTACTCTTTGGGTCAAATCAAGTTTAGTTGATAAGCGAGATCGAACTACGTTACTCAATTATCTCGCTCGCGCCTCTGTCGTGTATTACTAACTTTGCACAGGTAACATTTCAAATTGTTAGTTGCATGATATGATTCTCGAACGCTTTTTGCGAAAGCAATTTAATATTCTTCACTAGTTGTTAACCCCGGCTTCGCCCGCGTGTTCAAAATAGTAATGATAATAATTTGAAAATAAAAAAAGTGTAACA
>DWDX01005387.1:0-10578 GCA_018245675.1 Agara michaeli | reverse complement strand
CCGAATCGTATACATGTTTATTATACTTATTATACAGGGAAGCAATATATTATGTTACATAGAGAGGTAAATACCCCGAAGACCGGAACGCGACAGTTGTATGGACTGTTTCAGTTCCCGGCGCGAATCGTAACACGAGTTCTATTATCTACTTCTACTGAAGCTGCATGTTGTTGACGGCGTGTGTATCTGTTGCAGTACCTGGGCTCGTTCCCGGCGGGCGGCGGCGAGCACGAGGCGCGCGTCCACACCCTCTCCCGCCGCCTGCACCTCATGAAGGTAGGTTTCACGCAACACCTCGCCGGAGCTACTCCGGCACACCGGCGTGTATCGTCGGTTATCATTAGCTATAACGAGCGAAGTACGTGGGCCCTTTTTTCTTTTTCTTTATAAGTTTAGTATAGACAAGAATACACATTACGGAGACTTAAACCATAATGTGATACCGTTTATAGGAGGGACAGGTTAATTATACCAATTATACCTTTTTCTGCCGATCTCTTAAAACCTATAGTAAAATGGTAGTCTTAGGATTCGTTTAAGACTTAACTATAGAAACTAATTCTGATAGTTATTAGTGTCATAGTAACTATGTCTAAATGCCGAGATCTAAGCAGATATACCTAATAATACATGACGGTTGAGACGAGATTCTCTCACATTTGTCTAAAGGTCCACAACGCGATACACGAGTACGAAAGCGCGTTCTCCAAATAAGTTCCTTTGAAATAGAACTTCGCCTCGACACCGGGAGCTATCGCATCAACTTTTATGCCCACTCGTTCCTGCCGACTACCCTTCTACTACAAATGGACTCGGCGAAATCGACTCCCGACCGCTTAGCTTTTGCCGTTTTTACTACATTTATCGAGTTCTTCAAATGAATATACCCGTCCTGCTCGCTCATTCGTAGGATTCATGAAACAAAGGCTGCACAGCGATATGACTTCAGTTTTTTTCTAAAACTGTTCCCGTATCGAACTTCTTGCCGCTGACTGCCCTATAGGTTAAGTGTTTGGTGTCACGGGTTTATTCCTACTCGAGACAAATGTTTGTGTAATGTCTGGGTGAAAAGTTATCTGCATATGAAGAGAAACTGATAATCGCGTTCGATACTGTTACAGATACTAAAGAGTATTTGAAAATAGAGGACACAACATTAGCGGTCGTTGTACAGCGGTCTGTTCTAATAGATATGTAATAAAAAAAGATTTATACCATCACACCTTAACGGGGTAGGCAGAGAGCTCTGAGTGCCTATTATCTCTATTCTCCTGACGTGCTTCTTCTTCATTCATCGCTCTCTTCATACACACACACGGGTTTCGGAGCCTGACCTGTACGTGGGCGTAGGAAAGTCTCGGTCTCCCGCGGCACGTGTCCATCACCACTCGCGTCGTAAATAAAATAAATCAAATGAAGTAAATGTACGCGACGTGTGTATTAGAGTTTAGTAGAACGAGTTCGAGGCGGAGTTCCCGCGGGAGCGCCGGAAATGAGACAAGTTCAATGAAGCCGCTTTTCCTTAGAGCGAACGTCACCGGACGCGAATACAGCGGGCGATGTTGTTGTTTATTTCTGATTAGCGACAAGTTTGACGCTAATTGCTAAGTGCACGGTGGAGACTCGTAGGTTGTCGTGTGTCGAGTTTTACGGTGGAATTGTTGAATCCGAAACTTTTTTTTCACGAAACATCTAGCAACGCTATGACTTGTGCGATTAGCGAACGCGAATGACTGTCAATAATATCCAACTAAGCTTAACTTTTACAAACACTCGCTAATGTATCGAACGATGGTTTATATCCTCCGCAGTATGCACCGTATGTCATATTCACGGATTGTCGCCAAATAACTTTAGATTATTTCGATGACATGGCGGTCCGCAAAGTTATACATAGTACAATTACCTAACCATCAATGGATATCTAGTGAAGTGTCCGTGCGCGGTGGAGCGTCGTTCGCCGCAGCGAGCCGGCGCGGCGCGCGGGTACCATCACGCAGATTTAGTTTTGACGGTGCGCTGAGCAAATTTATTCATTGGTTTCTTGTATTTGTTACGCGCATATCCTGGGTTCTAAGTTTTCCCATTCAGCACGTTCCCGTTCGGCGGATAGGTGAATGTTGCATTCCTCTCAGGGACATTTAAAATAATACAAGTTAAAGTCGAACGTCAGATAAGATCCGATACTCATTCGCCGATGTCCCAGCGTTTTGCCTCCCGCGTCTGCCGACACCTGTCCCGATTCTAATTTTCATTTAAAATTCATGTTTATATAGTACCTACAGTGTTTTATGTGCAGATACTGAAGGCTTCCAATTTTTATCGCACGCCTTTGCGACGCGGCGTGCTCGTAAACAAAGTCGGCGGCGTGATGACTTCCCGCACGCTAACAACCTCTCCCGAGCTACGCAGTACTCTTTACGCTGCGACGTAATAAGCGGGTCAAGGTTATACTTTTGAAATTCTGCCTCCTCCTTCATCTGACAACTTAAAAACCGTATATTCGCATGTCACATTCAAATGTAAGATGGATTTCTTAGTCCTAAAAGACTAAAAGTTACTTACTTGCCAAATTGTATTCTTAACATTTCTGTTTCTAACTTCATATCTAAATAATGTGTTCCTTGCGCTTCATCAGTACGTAAATGAATCCACCGACTTTTCTGCACTTCAGTCCCAAATATTTGCAACGCGGAGTGACTTGCAGCCGGGAAAGGATTAAGGTCGAATAGGAATAGGCCATTCTTTGCCAAGAGGAAAAGTTGAAGAGAATCCGACAGTGAATTCCACTTTGCGTTCGAATTTAAAAGTCGGCATTGTATCAAAAAGTTTTAAGAATATGGCAGCGGTCTTCTGACGGTTTAAGGATTTTAGTTGAAACTCTCTTTACTTCGATAAGACTAGTAATTGATCAAGCATTCGCATAATTACGTTTAATATATTTAAATTAATACTCGTATGGTTTTCGGGGCTCGGGGACTGGCGACATTACTAAACAAACTGGTAGCGACTATATGCCGAAGGCTGAGGGGCGTGCGTAGTGGCGTGGCGTGGGAGAGGCCTATCGCCAGCAGTGCAAGGACACGGGATGATGATGATGATCCTTATGTTAGTTTTACTGTGTTTGTTTCAATGAGAATCGTGATGTCATTATATCCTTGGCGCACTCCACGTCTTCGGAAGCGCTCAGTAGAGATTTCACGTCAAACATTAAAAACTCCAACGGCCCTCGAGTTCAATGACCCGCACAGAGATCTAACGAACATTAAATAATAATTGTAACGTAAGTGCGTAACGACGACCTGCGTACACTCAAACAACGCTAATTACTGAATGCGTAAGGGGTTGCCGTGCGCCAGCGCGGATGATGAAACCCTGCAAGTAGTTACGTGATGTATGACATGGTCTACAGCATGGGATCATGGAAGAGGTTGATTCGGCGTCCAGTTTGTGGAAGTAAGCCCCGAGTCAAAAAGAAGTATACATGTTTTTTTCTGCTGCGTCGGCAGTGTTTAAGATTAAATAGGATGAAATTATTGTTTACGTTAAATAAAATTCATGGTAAACAATAATTTACCGAAACAGATTCACTTGTTAAATTCAATGAAGACAATATTTATAACAAGCCAATAAATGGACAGAGTTCCAACATTTACCGTTTTATACAATTTGTCATCATTCAAGCTCCACAGCCATTTTATAAACAGTTTCAACTTCGAGGTAGAAACCTTGAAGATTGACTGGACCTGCGGCGTGCGAGTGTAGCCATCTGAACTTCTGCTCGTTCCGTTCACTTTGCCGGTCCTAACGACCCCACTAGCGGGCCCTCTATTCAATTGTATTCAAGCCAACTGCTCACCCCCGGACTGTGCCAGCTCTGCTCTCCTGTTAGGGTTCCTCTAATACAACATAAGGGTATATTTGTAAATATTGTGCCCGAATCGACCGGATCCCAGGTGCTAGGTGCCAGCTCCAGTTCTCGCTCGACCGGTCTTCAGTACACGTTTCCGCTCCTTTATTTTAATTTGAAATGTATTGGTCGTTTGGGACTTTCACTGAACATTTCTTTAAAATATCTTCTTCACACATTTGGTTTTACTTACTCGTATGATTCCAATTGGCCCCTAGATAAGCGCGCCCTGTTTATAAAAACTTGGTTTAGAAAACATTAACTTTAGAATAAGAACCAAGCAATTTAACAAAATTATGTTTTAGTAAAGTAGTTTATTTTGTATTCATTAGAAAGTCTTTAAATAGAAAATGGACAACAGTAAAATCTGTATGGAGGCATTGCAGGAGGTTTCAGTAAAATAATGTTCGTAATTCGAAGATTCATATTTCGACAACCAATAAGCAATAGTGCGGCATCAAAAGTTCCAGGTTTTGATGGAGAAATGGTACCATTAGAGTTATATAGTAAAAAAAAAACTCAATTCTATCAAGAACCACAACGCAAAAGATATAAGAGATTGACAGGAATATCCAGTTCACACTTGACTGGGTTCAATTAACCCCGCGTTCCCCCGGGAGCTTCCTGGCGGAATGCGGACGCCCGCAGTGATTGTTTCACTGCTAATGATCATTAGGACTGATGGCTTTTTAAAAAGGTTTAATAACGGTAAGTAATCATACAGTTTTTGAGAAAGCGTCAAATTTATGAAATCTTAATAGTTATTTCCAGGTTTCTTTAAATTCAACTTGATCTAAATGGTCGCTTAGTTTAGTCCAGTATTGGCATTTTTTTCTTCAAATTATCTAAACTTACTTTTGTACGTTCCAACTTAACTTATCTTTATTTTCCATTTTTCCCTTGTTCTTGCTCTGAACTCGCTGTCTGCCTTCTATGTCGGTTCCTTGTCTCTCACAGTGCTAAATAGGTCGCCTGGGAGAAATCATATAATACATATAGAATTATAATTAGCGTAGACTCGTTCATGTTCCAAATACTGTCTACGACTTCGTTTGACAGTACAAAACAAACAGGTGGCCGGTTCTACAACTACTGTCAAATGTATATTTAACTGTGTCGAGACGGATTCTCTCGATCAAAAACACGAACTCGAAATCAACCACCGATTGTAACCAAGTCGAGGTTCCAACTTTGCATCACCTCTAATATATATCATTTTAAAAACACACTTCAACATAAATTTTCTGGTTCCAGAAGGGTGCTTTGTCAAAAAGTTGAAATTGTTGTTTCAAAACTTGTAGTCCCTTTCAGGGTCCTAACAAAGCTCTATTAAAGGGAGTGGCTTCTCCTGGCCACATTGAGATTAATCTCCGGTTCGGTGCTCACACTCAGCGTTTCTTGCGGGACACTAATATTTTATTCCTCGTTTTAGAATCAAACTTGTATCATGGAGTTTACTCATTTTTTGTTTACATTTTAATTCCGACGCTCTGTGAAGTATTCATATTACATGCGAACGTAATTGCAGTTATTGATAAGCTTGGATTAATCATATTCATTCTTTTACTATTAATATTAAAATTAAACTGTATTTTAGAGCCAATACAAGTTTTATTATGTACTTTATATATTATAAACCTTATTTTCCAAAGTACTTCATCGTGCTTTTAATAACACTGTCAAATTTGCACCTTTAACTTCTTACAACCCCGTGCATTAGTTCCACTATCGGATTTGGGTCTTCACTCATTATGAGAAAATTAAGCTAACATCCCGGCTGAATACTCGTATATCAATATTTAGTTCCTGCTTGTTTACTGCAGAACATCGCGTTTGAGTAGGTAAGTTATGAAAAGATTTATCTGATGTTAGATGTAAGGTTATATCTATTTTTGTAAGTTCATCAATTTAACTAGCTATCCCTGTGATAGGAAAAAATAATTTTACATGAGTCGACTCATTCCTGATAAAAATGTTGGGAATGTCTCGTGGTTTGCACGCGAGCGTGTCGCCGCGGCCGGGCGGCCGGCCCGAGGCGCGTCGGCAGACAGACGCGAATTAAAGTAAAACGACACCGGACAAATCGGGAGGCGTCCTTTGTGAGGCACAGACTCGCGTCTGCGAGGTTATTAACATATCTCCGAGAGCCCTGCTCGGTTTTTCCTATCCCTACTGACTATTAAGGTACGTTTTTATCACATCGAACATAATTGGGCATAATTTGTCGTTCTCGATACCATCAGTTTAATTATAAACTAGTTACTTCATAATACGGAAAAGTTGTGCCAGAGTCAAAGATCGTCCCGAGTCTGACGCGACTTTATTATATGAACGTATTTCGCGATTTAAGTTTAACATAAGTAAAAGCAATAACCGTGTACAAAAAAAGGCGCGGCAGACGAAACTAACCAATCAATACCCAGAACAAAATAAGCAATTTCTCGCAGACGGTCTGAATGGTCCCGGTCTAATCAAATGGGATCCAAAGCCTCACGGAGCGCGCAGCCATTGCCAACTCATTCGGAATTTCGACGAAGAAGTGAAACGAAAACCAACCGCATATATCCAACTGGTTCGACCGCTGCTACATAACAAGTCAAAGAAGCTGCAACATAATAAAATAATTTATGTAATAATTCCTAGCCTCTCGATTTACTAGTTAGAACGTCTGACTGTTAAGCCGGAGGTCGTAGGTTCGATTCCCACCTAAGACTAGCATTTGTGATATATATAATATAGTATGTATTATATATACTTATGTAAGTCTAAAACTTATAAGGTTACCATAGCACAAGCATTTGACTGCCCTATTTTAGAATCAGGCAACTGTGGTATTGTCCCAATTATAAAAAAGTAAGGGTAAGCGAACGATCATAATAAAAATATGGCATCTTAACTAAAGTAAACGTTTTGCTCACACTTCGATCTCGATAAGGATTAATTTCTTACCACCCCGTCACCACCATGCCACCTCCCATAGTAATGACTTTATGTAACACACATTTAGATATTAGAAGGGGACAAGGCAAGCCGTCTCACCGATAAGCCCGCATTTGTTTGATGTATTTTAGTAGCATTATTTTCAATGATCATTTTTGGTGTACGATTTAGTATGCTACCTGCATGCTCGTATATACGTATATGTCTATCAAGTGACAATTAAAGAAATGCAATGAAAAGTAATGTACTCGACAATTATATAAAATCATTTGTTATCTAGTATTTCAAATTTAGCCATTTCCCATATTTTCAGTTTTAATCCATCTTTACCTAATTATGAAACCGAGGTAGTTTTTAAATAAAGTCCATTCCGTGTTTACTTCTTTCTATGGAGCACCTTGTCTATTTGTTGCAATCTTCCGTAGTGGCCGTCTCGAGCGACCCCGCGGGACTCACCGCCGCCACACCATCGGCAAATATGTATTATTGAGTTCATTTTGTTTTTCTCTGTTCGTAACTTGAAAATGGAAGTTCTGTAAGGTTCAAGCTCATTTCGATAATACGTAATTCCTCGCGCAATTTACTTATATATGTACGGTGTGTTCAAAAAGTATCGCGAAAGTTTTATATACGCCATATACTAATACATATCTTACAATCGAAGCGCTTGGACTATATGCGTCCTTCCAGTATCAGCCGGGTACGCTGGTGGAATACGCTATAGACAGGAGCTGTCATCGTTTAGACGCGTATTTTCAATTTATTGTTTAAACAAATGGTTCGAACAAAATGAATGTAACTCTACATATTGATTTTACCGCGTACGAGTGTGTTCTCAGAGCGACTCGTTCAGTTCTCGAGCGCCGCCTCCCCCTGCCACTGATTGCTGCCCAAATGAAACATTTGTCTCAATGCGATGCGGAATTACGCACAAAACGGGATAATACCGCGCGCTCGGATCCGACGACGCCGCCTGAACGTTTGCTGTTTGTCTTCATTTTATCAAACACATTGCTTAGTCTCCAGTACGACTCATGTGGGTGTGTCACTATCATATGTATATCAGTCTCATAGGTCTCTTTACCTAACGAGTCCTGATATGTACACGTTTACCGTTTTAGCGTTCAAACACACTTCTCGAAAGTAATTACTGCTGCATGATAAATGTACAGATGTTCAGATAACTATTAAGGGGATGGAAGAATAGCAGTCGATGTAATCCACTTGGACGTTAGAAATATATATGTGGGATATGAGATGGATAATTCTATTATAAAACGATATGAAGTGTCCACGAATTCATAAAAGATTAATAACAGTAAAGGTGCGGTACGGAAATAATTATGTGCAGCCTCAAACGGTATATTAGACTGAAACAAATGAACATCCCCGCCGTTCAAGCGACGGCGAATACTTTCGCTGGGCGGCCAGCGGCGGTCTTCCCGCGGGGCAGGGCTCCGATTGCCGCCTAAATTAGACGTTTGTTGAGAGCGCGGCGAAATGACGCCAAAGAGGAAAAAATTGAACACAGCCTTCACGAGTACGTACCGCGTGTGTACAGTTAGATGTTAATTTGTAAACGCCAATGTAAACACCGCTTTGGGTTTTTCGTTTATTCACATGGAAAGCTAAACGCACAATGACATGATTTCTTAAAGTACAGGAGCAACCAATGAATGTACATTATACCGGAGGGTTCAGTCCATATTGTAATTAGAATTTATTGTCAATCATATTATACTTTTGACTTCACTACCTGCAAACTTGACCACTTATGAGATTATCAGATGTAGGTTACCGCTATTTTTATTCATGTCAAAAAAAAATTACTCGAAAATAAGTGTGACTATGTAAAGAACGCTATGTCAACTGTCCATCAAATACGACACCAACAAGCCACGCCCACAGCCATACTTGTACACGCATACACACGCACACACACGTTCGATTACATTCTAGAACACTTTTATTACATCAGTTATATCCACTTTTATCAGCGTTCCGTTCACATTAAGCACCTCAATAACAGCTTGTCAATATTTGTAGCTGGACCCTCGCGTTACGAGACCCCGCTGGCCCCGCTGCGATAGTCGGATGGTCGCTTTACGACCGCGAACATTTATTGGTCGTTGAACAGAGATAATTCTTTAACGGGTTACTATAATCGCACATCTCTGGGTATCGATAGTGTCAGTAGAATTAGTAACTGTATTGTTTATAATGCAAAATACGTAAAGTATAAAAATAGATCTGAATAAAAAGTTCAAGTTCAATACGTGCCGTAATTCCCAACGTCGCCGTTCTAACGCAACACATCGAAATTCCATTGTAGATTTATAAATTTCCCGAGCGGGCGGAACATAAACTGGTAGGCTCAGGCGCACGGGTACCTCCCGTACGATGAAACTTTGATTATATTTTTACGAGCATCCCTTCCCGACCCCTCGTAAGGGGTAGAAGCGTGCCTCTTGCGTGAGAATAATTATGAGTGTCAACAATATAATCTGACGATATCTACACAGTCTAGTGAGCCTCCGACGAACGCGTTGAGAGTTCCCAAGAAAATCTTATTACAACTAAAATATTTTTTCCCTATTTCGTAGCGTTTGTTGGTATCTTTCTTCTCACCGTAGTTAGTGAAAAGATTGGAATTATTTTTTGTAGATTTCATTAGTCCTTTTACGGTGGTATTGAGACCCATATGTGCTCAGTAAACAAGGGGAAGGCTGTAGGAGACGACGTTCCCACCTTCTTGAACTGTTCGTGCCCGATACGATCTAATCTCATTCTTATTACAACAAAATTGAGCAAAATCACCCGAGCGGTACGATAAGTACCTGGTTATGAAATTAATGCAAACTTTCATTTTCTATACCAAATAGTATCTAGACTGGACACAAACGAATCTGATTCTTAGAATAATTTATAAATAATAACATATTAGAGGCAGTTACATACAAAGAGTCCTTTTTAATGTAAATCTTCTCCACTGTTCCTTTTAAATGAAATTTGTTTAGTTTCATATCACTGAGTAGGTACACATTGATTCGCGATTACCAGCTTTTATGTTATAATTCCAAACGAGAGTTTAATTTCAAAGTTTTATTCCAAAGTCGATGCTCAAACAGCATCCGTCAAAAGCACCGCCCGCGCAAATACGAGGCTACTCTTATGTTATGAGAGATTGGAAACTGCAATCTGCGCCGCTAGGGCTGGCCGGAAACATCTTGGTGAAAATTAGACTAGATTTTAGAAATAGAAATTTTCACTAGACAAATAAATGTCAAAGACAAACACGTTTATTTGTAAATATAGATTACATTTAAAGATTTTGCAGAATTATTACCTCAATCCACATTTTGCCGTCAGTCGTTTCCAACGTCATACGTCAGTTTCCAAGACCCCGCTGTTACCATTTAAAATGTACTCTACCAATTGTTAAGTAAAGTTAATACAAATACCTATTCGTCTTACATTAGCGCTCGGTAGAAAAAAATTGTGTATGATTAATGTCCGGGGACACAACGAGGTAGGTATAGGTATAATCCATACTTATATTATAAAAGCGAAAGTAACTCTGTCTGCCTGTTTGCCTGTTTGCCTGCTTGCCTGTTTGCCTGTTTGCCTGTTTGCCTGTTTGCCTGTTTGCCTGTTTGCCTGCCTGTCTGTCTGTCTGTCTGTCTGTCTGTCTGTCTGTCTGTCTGTCTGTCTGTCTGTCTGTCTGT
>DWDX01005386.1:0-10578 GCA_018245675.1 Agara michaeli | reverse complement strand
GCTGTTTGCAAACAGTTGGCATGCATTCGTGTGCGCTCTGCTTTACATCTGTCAAGTGCACGCCAAATACACCTTTATTTACATTGCAGCAAGAATTGCAATAATCCTAATGCTTTTATAATAATTACTTCCAAAGATTACTTTATTATCATCATTATATCCAACTTAATTTTTGTAATTCTAGATTTGTTTTAATTGATTATTGTACAAATAAAACGTGTAATGCAATTTGGAGCGATCTTTGGACGGGTTCAAAATAGGTATTAGTTTATTATAAGGTACAAATACTAATGCAGGGCAGTGAAATTCTTTTAAAAGGTCTAAACTGAAGCTACTGTCATTCGGTCGGAATGCGCGAAAATTATCTTTAAGGGAAGGCAACAAGGGATACATTGTGAGGCTACTTTCAGGAAAACACAAATGTATTGACTGCTACGCGGATGTCTTAGAGGAAAGGAGATCTGTTAAAAAACTGATTTGTAGTTATTCAATTATATTATTTAGCGAAAGTATTCCAGCCGGTGCCTGACAGCGCCTGTCTAGACTGTAAAACGGTTGTTTACGTTCTACGATCGTTTACATTTTAATTTTAACTACATCATATTTTCCACTTGTTTTATTACGATATATAAAACGTATGGTATTTACGGAATTATTTTAATTCATATATTTAATATGAATAGATAAGATACTAAAAACAATGTTCATTATTTTAAACAAACCCTTAACGCGCAATTCTAAAGCTACACGCACACTAGTTATTAACACACATCACAAAATATCACAGGCACACAATTTAATTTAATTTTGTTTTTCAAATGTTTATATTTGGAACGCGACGGGCGCGGAGGTGGCGCGGCTAGGCGGCCACGTTGCGAACTAACCTAACCTTGCCGCGTGCACTGCTCGTAAAATTCACATAACGGCTTCACCGCTCTTGATCCTTGATTCGAGTCCGCGGGACGGGTTTCTATTCACTTCATCTTAGCTACTGTTACTATTTTACATATGTAAATCATAATAAGAAATATATTTTTTATTTGATACCAACTTTAGACTGTACAGCGAGCGAGGCACGAGGACGTACGACTTAATAAAATGACCGCTTTTTTAAATGTATTTTTATTGCGATGCATCACTACATAGTATAAAACAAAATCACTTTATCTGTCCCTATGTCCCTATGCATGCTTAAATCTTTACAACTACGCAACGGATTTTGATGCGGTTTTTTTAATAGATACACTGATTGAAGAGGAAGATTTATATGTCTAATAACATTTGTATAATAATATATGCGCGGGACGAAGTCGCGGGCAAAAGCTAGTTTATAATAAAAGACGTGATAAATCGTATTTTATTGGCAAGAGTGCAAAAAGACAGTTAAAGGCTAGAGCATTCAGTACAGACACATTTGCAGTTGAAAGTTACCCCTAGGACAAGTACCAAGCGGGCTAGAGCGCGGTGTAGTAGATTCACCCCGAGTCCGGGCGCCCCTCGCGTTCATTCATTTGGCGTAGTACGCGAGCGGACTGACCTTGTGGACGGATAGAGTTACGGCGGTGCTCGCTGCTCGCGCTACTTGTTTTGTTGTCAACTGCGCGGGCGTCCGGCGCGGACAACACACGCTGACTTACGAAATTAACTGTTAATATTAACAATAATAGTAAGAGTAGAAGAGGCGACACGAGTACCAGGAC
This sequence comes from Agara michaeli, assembly GCA_018245675.1. Taxonomy (NCBI): domain Eukaryota; kingdom Metazoa; phylum Arthropoda; class Insecta; order Lepidoptera; family Hesperiidae; genus Agara; species Agara michaeli. Next base: position 8,878 of record DWDX01005386.1, on the reverse strand, counting down.
CGTCGATCGTGGACTTCTTCAGTCTCTGTCTGTAACATGTTTTTGGACGAATTCTTAAGCATTTTTTAAAATAATAACAACTAATAACCGGTTAAGAGAGTCAAAATAAATACTCAACTCGTTTTGTTATATTACATTATGTTAGACAACAATAAGTAAAGCAATATGAGTGAGTGCAGAAGAGAAACCGAAATGAAATAAATGTAATCTATCGAATAGTTCCAGCCCTCGATGCAGGCAAGTGCCCTAACGCGCTGCGCCCGCCCCGGGGCCCTCCAAACTCATAAACATTAAACACTGCAACTTCGCGGTGAACGCGCCCTAAGCCCCCTACAGGCTGACGATATGCAGACCGCTCGGCGTCACATGCTCACGATTCACGATAATAGAAAATTGTAAATCATATAAAAATACAATAATCCCGTTGATCAGCAATAAATAACACTATTTTTCTTGAAACATCATTTCTTGCTTAAAAAAGGAAAACTGCAAATAAATAGAAAAAAATATATAAATTGATTACATGCCATGGAATGGTATTGATCGAATCTGACTACGCTCGGATATGATATACAAGTACTAATTCTACAAAGCCAAATCCTCTTTTATTGTAGAGTTAAGTTAATTAACATACAATAGAGATAACTCTACAACTAAGAAAACTAGGAATTAATTGTTTACATAAACGTTGAGTTCCTGAGAACGACAGCCGGCGGCGGCGGTGGCCGGTGGCAGTGTGCAGGTTCCCTTACGACAGCCGCGTGGCACAGTGTACCGTTTGTATTGTGCTCCCGATAATGAATTATCGATTTGTTCCTCGTAAAGCTTGTGTTGTGAGTCCACGTGTTACATACCAATACATCATATATTTTTAAGATATTTTACTTGAATTGCTACGACACTAGCTTTGATTTAGCGTGATTTAGTAACTATATATAATAAATATGTCCCAGTATGTCCCATACATAAATATATTTCCGACTCACGTGGGGCGGGCAGAGCGACTCTTCTTGGCTTCCCACAACTGCAGCAATCCTCTATTGCCCAGCACTGAGATACAAAAAAGGTTGCAGCCGGGCAGCCATTGTTGGTGAATCGCTTTTATTCTGTGTGTTAAATAACTTGCAACGATCTCGACTCGCTTTATAATATTGCTACGTAATATTCAATGATCATGCAGACCAGATCTGTTCGTCGGATGTGAAACATGCCAATTCCTTAAAGCCGCGTCCCATTTATTGTTTCTTCCTTCTTTCATTTACAGTATTTTGTCTGATCGCGGGGGACATGCAGGAATCACAATGTTTTCATCGGCTAATAGACTTCTGTTTATACCGGCTAAAGATTGCACTTCGATTACACCGTCCGTCCGTTTACAATACATGGCCGCGGGTATTCTAAGGTGTGGAGATTTAATACGCGTAGCCAGCAGTGTGCATTATCTGTTACGTACAGTCGCAATGAAAAATACGACGCGGTGAGACGATTCATCATCTGTTGGGATGAGACGTGTCGGCGCATAAAGAGTTGTAATGTTTACATACAGACAAACATCTTTCTGTGTTTAATTTACTTTCGTTAACCATTAAATTATATGTATTTAAATATTTAACGACGGCATAATCGTATGTACGAACGGCGACTCAAATATGCACATTATTTTAAAATGAAAATGACAGGCGTCTTGATTTAGTGAAGAGCACATTTGTTTATGTTTCTGAGTGTAATAAAAATATCAAGTTAAGTATTATAAACCATTTACATATTATGTATGTTTACCAGCTGTCTAGTTACCGTAACAATAAGCTTTTAATTGCAGTTTTTCTAAGGATTTAATAGCCGTGTGTGCCCATACATAACATAATAACCTAATTCTTATAAAAGCTTAAATTTCAATTGAATATTACAAAAATCCTGAGAGAATGTGGCCAAAATTTACCTCCCAATGATGGGAACGACTGTTTCCCTTGACCGAGGTCTGGAGCATGATCTGTTAGAACATCGGCTATTTTTTGGAACGGTAACATCGCTGTACTTACTGCATAAAATTTACAATGAGCGCACACTAGCTACAAACAAGGACCGCTCGTGACATACGTACCGCTCGTTCGGTCCGTCCGTCCGTATATAAAACGCCATGCGTAGTGCCGACCGTGACTCCGCATAAAGAGGGGCGAGGAGCCGGGAGCCGCCAGTGCCGGGACTGATTAACCCTCAGCCGCGCTTACCTGCTAACAAAAGGTTTGTTGGTAAAATATGTCAGTCGGAAAACTGCTAATGAGAGAATATTTACAGATTTCAATTTGAATAAATGGAATTTTAATTCACAATTTCTATATCTGTATCTTATTTTGGAGTATGAGCGATCGAATTGAATTTACAAATGTAGAATAAAAAATGGTAGCTATCTTTATTTTCTCCATTAGTTTCAAGTTTCAATAGTTCATTGGTAGATGTCGCTACAATTCTTCAAACATGCTTTAAAATATTCATGTTCTTATCTCAATTGGATCATTAAGTTTCTACAAACTATAATCAGCATGTTACAAATCGATTTATACTTGTGGTGTTCGACGTAAATTACTAATGATAAAACGAATTGAAGTATGTTTATTCCGTCATAATCATCTCTTTTTATCACATCAGTTAAAGGTCGAATTTATAACATTCGGTCCAATTTGAGCGTTTTGGCTTTAGCACAAGAAAGACAGAACAAGTAGCCGGTCAGGCGAGTCCGTATCGTTGTCACCTACTGACCCGTTTTTGTGGACTTAAAATAGTAAAAATGTAATTTTTCCATACTTTAGAAAAGCTTTAGCTTCCCCGCCAGGGACATGCATAAAGGCATTTTCCAACGTAAAAGAAAGTGGGTAGCACATTCTGATAACGTAGTAACATGAGTACCGCGCCAACGTTCACGTTAACCCTATCGTATCGCAGCCGATATATCGGACAGGACAGCATCTCTGTTCTTTATCTCTCTCCCATAAAAACCCTGTAAACTATTTGGTATCGCGCTCGAGCCGTAATTAAATATAGCGCGCTGGCAGTGCGTTCACCTGTGCCGAAATAACGCGCCGTAAGGGGATTGGACACACCGCCGAGATTGGATACGACCAATTATAGCACATGGGATACTCGGAGCTCGGATACAGTTAAAAAAATCAAATAAAAATTCTTCAGATCGTCGCTTCAAAAAACTCTATCGATATGGACGTCAGTGGGGCGCGCCGGATCGGTTCAAAAATAATAACAAGTCTAAACATTCTGAACGGCCAGTGTCTGTATTGTTAATCTATACATCCATGAATATAAAGAATGTGTTCCTCTGGGATTTGTAAATGAGCGCAGTAATTTATGTCAGTCGTTGCAGTTTTCATACGTTACCAGGCTACCGGTTTTTAACGTTCTTGTCGGTCCGCCCGTCATGTGTGCTCATAGGTATCGCAGATTTGTTTTACTACTGACTGAATAATGTATTTGGAATGTTGTTTCCGATACTTTTAATCTATAGAGCCTTGGCCCGTTCGTCGTAGGGTAGTACCCAAACAGTAAAAGACTAGTGCACGTCAATGAAAAATGAATCGTATCGGAGAAGTGCGAAATGCCCCGTGATGCTGCTAGTGTACATGTTTCTAGCACACTGCACATTTTAAATGGAATTCTAGCCGACTGCACGTATTTCGACAACTCTCCAAGATTGAAAATACACAGAACACGCAACTTGCAGGCTTTTTTGTACTCTCATAAATGTAAACAATATCCCGATACATTTAGATATTCTTGTACGCGATGGATGCTGTACAAGTTTTGTACAAATGTCACAATAAATGTAATTTTGGATTCAGATATTGATCTGGGGCATTATTTAAAGTCATTTATCATAGTTTAGTCGTTGGAATGACCTTCGAGATACCTAGATAATATTAGGCCTATTGGTCCATTAATTAGTACATGAAACTGGGGTTAAGTTTCCAACCGAGACAAATGTTTGTGTCATGAGCACGAGTTATTATGTGTCCGGTTATACAAGCAATATATTCAGAGATTCATATAATTATGTATTGTCAGCCGTTAGCTAGCCGTATCAGCTATGCCTAGATTGGGATTTATAATCGAAATATATAGGTATCATACAAGCGAAAAAGTTTACGTCTGTTTGTAACAATTACACATCAAGATCGGTGAACCAATTATTGTTGAATGAGACAACCTCAACTCTGGGAAAAATACAAGCTACACAGAGCCTGTTTAAAATTCAACGGTTTGTGGTAATTATTCTGATTTCCGCACGAACGAACACAGGGTTAATACAAGAATGTTATTATGTAAACACACATTTCATTTATTTATCTTATTTATTACGTAATGTAACGACGCGGTGCAACTTTTTCACAAGTCGCAGTAACTATTAAAACGAGTGAAATTAATAATGGCTAATTCCCCGGGAGCGTTGCAGCCATTCACAAGTTTCACTTCTTCAAACAAAAGTATCTCAAAATACTTTTCCTAATGACCCATTGTTGAAGGTGCTGTAGACACGGAGATAATACACGCGCGTCTCGTGGACACTGATTGTTTGTTGCCGCGTCATTTGGATTTGACACGTTTAAGCTCCGAGGAAAGGTGAAAAAAACTCGTTCATTCTATTAGATACGGCTTAATGAAACTAAAATATTTTTGCTATAACAAAATTCAAGTAATCTATCCAGAATGCCAATTTCCAAATGTAATGTTTTACGGTGCTATTTTGACAAGTGAGTGTGAGCTAGGTAGTTCACATGTGTATCTGTCAACAGTTTGATTTCTCGTGCCGTTACCTCGCCGCGCCAAATGGTGCTGCCCGGAGCCTGCTAGCGCTGATCTCGTGATCTCATGATCTCGTGCTATTCCTAGTGGCGGTGTCACGTTCGAGGCGGATCTACAACGGTGCCTCGTGTTGTGCGACTCCACCGCGCCACAGCTCTAGCGCCAGCATTGATATGTGTGTGAATGGTACTATTTTGTTTATATGAACAGTAACATACTTACATAATATTTCAACTAACAGTAGATTGTTATTATATAAAATTACACAGCATTGTGTGTAAAATAAAATAGCAATATGCAGCCATATTCATATAAAACATGAAAGTAATTCCTATATAATAAGCAACTCGGGTCATATTACGGTCTGATTATTATTTCTATTTCTATTATTGTATTTTGGACATTCTACCGTAGCCTGCGGGCATTCATGGCCAATGTGACTATTTTTCTGCTGACGAAATTGTGAAATATTTGTTTAGAAGAAAATCAGACATGATTATTATGAAATTTTGATATATTTATAAAGATCTCTCGTTTAAATATCATATTATTATCTGTTGCAAAATCGTAATCAGAAAACGTAGTTTACGGAGAGACCCTTCAAGTGCGATCGAAACCTGCAACGTTCCCTCCCCCCGCCCCTCCCGCTCAGCAGGAGCACGGCAATAGTCGTAACTGCTTTCCTTTCAATTTGTGACAAATCACTTCCAATAATATTCATATTTTCGTTGACAACATCGAGCAGGGCGCGGCGCGGCGGCGGGGCTTCGGGGGCGGGGGCTGCAGGTTTCTTAGAGGGCTTGAGAAGTACGCGGGGTCGCTGAATAATGTAAAATCCACTTGCTACATTTATTACAACACTTTTAATTTCAACTGATATAGATAACTTACATTTAGAAAACACCACTTGTTGATATCATTTTATCTCTAAATAGATGTACTTGTTGTAGCGTGCCATATTTCCCCCAAGTTTTATATGAAATTAAATTGGATCATTTTCTTCACACGCCCTATCTTACCGTACAGTACCGTAATGGCAAATTTTCACGAGCGTTTACTTATTCAGAAAACATGTTGACTACGCGGCCTCGATTGACTTTAGAATAACCAACAAACTATCTTCAATGAAATGCAGCGCGAGAGCGTAGCTTAGTGAGCTTCGCCGGCGGCATGCAGAGCTGTGACAGGACGAGTAATTATATCGGTAACTAACTGTTTTGCAATTATCTATAATATACCTAACGAAAGTCATTTTGACGTTACCTTAAAAAATCAAGTGACACATACATATTATCAATTTGATACAATACTATTACGTCACGACACTTCTAACAATTCCTAACGCTACGCTCGTATCTCACGCTGACAGATTTTCGCCGCTGACGAAAATATTGCGAACGACACAATAAAACCGTTATCTTAATAGAATATCGACCGGCCCTCGCTCTGCATAGCGCCATATGCCTTCAGTGGGCCTCCTCGGGAATGCGCCGCGTCACCTTAGGGTTGCAAGGGGTTGAACGTTTCATGACAGGTGAGTAGCTTACGGTTATAATGCAAATTCTTATATAAATAACGATCGAAATCCTAAGAAAGACTAAGAAAATATTTAGTGATATACAGTACAACGCGCTTAATTGAATGCACGCTACGGGAAAACAAGGGAAAAATAAAATGAGAAATAAATCCATTGCCTCAATCGACCCGCAAACACTGGTCACTTTGATATTCCAGGTCCCGCGACGCAGCGAACTTGTTACCTCCGATGTAACTCCTACTGTTATTCTTGGAACTTTCGTTTTGTAGATCGGCTCGCGTCGTGCACACAAACAGACCTTGTCGCTATTGCATGTATACATCCGGCGGCCACGTGTACCGCCACGAACGGTTGTCCGCGGTCGGACGCTCGCATCACAACTGAATAGCGTAAATATAGAAATATGTACAATGTTAAACTACCCGTCTACCGGCTAATACGAATACTGTACCACTTATTTTAACACATGTTTTGAACGAAAATGTTAATAGAATATTTTCATACAATATTTTGACGGAACAATAAATTCAAGTATATATTGTTTTCTTCATTATTACGCGGTATAAACATACACTTAAAGAAAGTCATACATTTGTACGGTTATCGTCGATCGGCCTTCTAGGCTGCGGTGAGCCGGGAGAAAAAATGGCGGCAACAAATGGCCCAGCACTCGTTCAAAAATAAGTAACGAATGCATTGTTAATTTTGCTAGCGCGTGTATCGGGCAAGTGCAGTTACCGTTTGTTTGTTTATGACGCTGAGTTCCTGCGCTTCGACTCGGCGTATTAATAGAGCCGCGAGCTCCGGCACCGTGCATATACGAGCGGAAATAAAGATATTATGTTCGTTTCCATATAGGCGGACCTTTCGGTTCAGTGGTTACAAATGCTGACTGAAAAACCCGAAGTCCTGGGTTGGATTCCCATCCATACAAACATTTTTGCGATGAGCATAATTCCTTTTTTCGGTCTGGGTGTAATAAAAATATCTATATAAGTAATAAATAGTATTTATGTGTCAGTGTACGAGCTGTCTGATGTAATTTTGATTTATCAATAGTTTATTTTCACAAAAGTTTTTTTTTTAATCTTTATTTTCGTTTTGGGATTTAAGTACACGTGTACACGCCAACGCCATTGTTCCTTGCACGATAAATAATAAAAACATATTAAACTAGTCACACTCTCACTCACACTCACAATAGTTGAGAAGTGCATTAATAGATTAACTGTTCTTTGCAGAATAAACAATGCAATATTATTTATTATTGCATTAACCTTTCTTCTACTGTAAGTCGACCTTTCCACGGTAATACTAGTTATTACTCATTATTACTTCGTCTGCATCAGTGTAAATACATTATTTATCTTTACATTGAATTCTGTGTATAAAATCTGCAGCATTTTTTGTAAAAACTTTATCTTAGTTTAACAATGTATGGAATAAAAAACAAAAGTAATCTTTGGGTCAGTAGCAGTTCACTGTTGGACATGAATTTCTCACGCAGTTCAAGAAGAAATAGAGCTGCATGTACGAATGCTTCGTGTTCGCATGACTCTGAGCTAACTTTTTCAATGTTTTCAATACCACCTGAAGGATTTTGAAAATTTCCACCGAATAATAAATGAACACTCGGATAACTCTTACCGACTCTATCCCAGCTTAAACATGATATTGAAAAGTTGCTAAAGGTGGAACGAAAGTCTAAAACAGATTTCACATCCAAGTTACTAAAATCACTTCCTTACTTGGAAATTACATTACTACCTTTTGAAATAAAACTGTTTTTTCTTTACAAACTTACCTTTTACATTAGCAGACGATTTGACTTCGAAGTCAAAACAGCACCAAAGTTCGGTCCAACTCTTACACCACCAAATTGCAATAGTACATAGACACTATTTGAATAACCAGACTTTGATAAACATTAGCAAGTATAATACATCCAATTCTATTTAATTGTTTATAATGTTTTCTGACATTATTATCATCTAAAACGACATCACAGGCCCGCAAACTTAAAAACTCCGGATTTATAACCTCTCGCGTGTTAAAGTACGTAACCTTACATCGCGGTTCGCTAGGGCGGGCGGCGCGTGCGGACGTAGGGCGCGGCGGCTGGGAGCCGACTGCCGCCCACGCGGAAAGCTCCCAGATGCTACGGTAGTCGAATGAGCAAGGAATGTCGAATTAAAGATGTAAATAAGTCTCTAAGACGTATTGCTCCAATCAATCGGAGCTATCGTATCGTTAGAGATGGTGGACGCATCAATATTTGCAAGAAAAACTTCGATACGTCGAATGACTAAAAATAATTTTAAAATCGAACAAACTTTTCTTAATCGAGAAGTTTTATAACGAACACCACTTTGATGTTTCGTTAGACCCAAACGTTTACGACTCGACAACCTTTCACGTATGCCTTTTCTAGATTTATGGCTCTCATACATAGTGAGTGTATGTATGTACCTTATGATGAATAAAACGATTTGAATTTGAATTTGAATTTGAATTTGAATTTGAATTTGAATT
>DWDX01005385.1:0-10579 GCA_018245675.1 Agara michaeli | reverse complement strand
TACCCAACCCGGGATTTGAACCCAGAACCTCCCGATCGGCAGTCGCGCTAGCAACCGCCCGACCAACGAGGCAGTCAGGCATTTCCACTACTTCTCCTAATACTGTTCGAAGAGAGGTGTGTAAAGAGAAAATCCGTTGCGTAGTTTTAAAGATCTAAGCATATATAGGGACAGACAGCGGCAAGCGACTTTGTTATATACTATTTAGTGATTAAGAAGAAAAAGGAAGAAAACATAACGCTGTATTTCCTCTCTGTTCACACAAATCTCAACGTTAGAGACCATTATTGAATGTTTTAATTTGCACTCGATCATAACAGGGGACGAGGTGAAGCATTACAACGGCCGTCTTTATTATGGAGAGCAAACGAATGCCAAGTTACAGTCAAAGGCGGACCACGAAGCGAATGACAGAGAACAAAACGGCAAACCGAATGCTAACATCTTAATAGAAGTATTATGAACGGGTCCAACCCTCGTGAAACTCGATAGGGCCGCACGTAACATTAATATCGTGATATATGTATGTACAATGCCGGGTACCGGAGCCACGGTTCTCTGTTTATTTTAAATATCTTACGCGTGTGTCAATTTTGGTGTAAGAATTTAGCGATAGTAAATAACTATTGTAGTTTCATTTCTGTAACATCCTTATATGTACCCATATTTGTGCAAATAAACGTCTTTGTCTTTGTAAAATGTTTATGTGTACCCATATTTGTGCAAATGACCCATATATGTGAATCCATATTTGTCTTTGTCTTTATCCGGCGTGTATTCATGAGGAAGGTGATGAATGTAGACGAAGCGCGTCAGCTTTGTAAGGATAAGAGATATTTGACACTCGGTGCGCCCTGCCTTCCCGCTAAGGACCTGGCGTGATGGTATGTTGTCGTCGTCGTCTCTGTCTTTGTCTTTGTTTTATTATGAACGGGTCCAACCCTCGTGAAACTCGATAGCGCGCACATCGCAACCATATCAACGACATAAAGGAGAACTAGTTCAGCGCGTTCAGTGCGTTCGATTGTACGCCCAACGGTCAAGGGCGTTGTCGACACGCGAACAGTACGGTCATACTCGTGGTGGATGAGTTAGAGAACCCGACAGCGAAACCGGAGGTCGTGCGTTCGATTCCCGTCCGGGGCAAACATTTGTGTGATGAGCACATTCGTTTGTTCTGTGTCTAGTCGTAATAAAAATATCTATATAAGTATTATATAATATGTATATATGTACGTTTATCAGCTGTCGGATAGTCGTGTGTAGAATTTTTGCCAGTTATTATTCATAAATGATTGATTATTTTAGCAAAAATCAACGAGTTTTTTGTGAATAACTTTAAGCGGTGTCGTCGGCCTGCCGTCGAATATTAGAATAAACGATTTTATTAATCTGCATTTGAGTGGGACAAGAGAGGAGCGAGGGTGAACCGGCACGTTTGGGGAACGAGCCGTATCGATTTGTTGGCAACTTGGCGACAACGCGCCGACTGCGACTCATTTCCACCGAGACCATTTCCCTCTGTCGTCTGTGGCTCGCCATGCGTTCAATACAAGCGAACATTGGCCGAACGAAAGCGGTCATTCCGTTCCCAAAATGGTTTCAAAGAGGTTGCGTTCGACAAACAGTTGGGCGGAATCTCGCGTCAGCCGAAGTGTCGTGGTTCTCTCACGCTATCGATCGCTGTATTGTTGCGTCGCCACAGTGAGCGAGCACCCTTACGTCTTCGTAGGATTCGATTAGGCCAGCGTTTCCCATAAGCCGGATCGCGACCCGGTACCGAGCCATGACGATAAAACACCGGGTCGCAACATTCTTGCGTTGTTTAAAAACAATGTTATTAGAGGCGATACCGAAGTTTTTACTGTGAATAAATGTGTATTATTCTATCTAATGGAACCAGCTTGGGTTTGTGAACCGGATTATGGCGGACCAATGTTTGGGAAACACTGGACTAGGCGACATGTCAGGGTGACAAAATGTCGCAGTGTGCGCCGAGCCTTAGCGGCATCGTACGCCGATGGGCGTGTTCGGCTCTTTGTGTGTAGGTGCGGCTCTGGCGACGACGGCGCTGCCTTTGGCTTTGATATTTGCGAACGAAAATTAGCGTCGAATTTGCCTTGAGCTATTTTCGGGGTGGCATTCTTGGGAAAGTTCAGCGGGGGGTGAGCTCAGTCTGTTACGAGTTTTAAATGGATTACGAGTGTGTACATATATAATGCATATATTATACATGCATAGGCGAGGTTTTATTGGTAGCGGGGTTCAGTTTTGTTACAATTATCTATACACGTACATAAAATTGAACTGTATTGTCTGTGATTTAGGAAATATTTTTTTTTCTTTTAACAATTTTTTTTCTGTCTGTCCGGACTAATCTCGGGAATGGCTGAACCGATTTTAATGGGACTCTTACTGGAAGATAGAGGAGTTTATAGGTCAAGTTGATTGCGTCAGTTATCCGGTTAGCATTACATCGGCTTTGCCTAATTATCTACTAGATGACCGTGTATGGGGAAACTCGTTAGATACCATTGAAATTAATTACAATGAATTTAATCAATCATTATGAATTTAATCAAGTATTATATTATCTAAATTCAAATTCAAATTCAAATTGTTTTATTCATTATAAGGTACATACATACGCTTAATGTAACTTAATGTTAATGTACACTTAATGTTAAAAAAAGTATTAATATAAACGACAATACTATCGTTGCTGGCAGCTAACGAATTTTTTAATTTTTTTTTATTGTGCTTGTCGCTTGCGTTTGACCGCGAGCTCACCCGGCAAAGTTGACAAACATTGCGTATTTGCGGACGGTATCGGCCGCCTGTGAGTACGTCTGGCATTTCTATTCGTGTCTCGATCTATTTGTACCACAGTACACAGTACACAGTACACAGTACGGTACGTCGAGCGCCGGTCTGTTTGGACATGGCTCGCGGCCGCTATGATTAATGCTCATACAATGGACGGCTCATTAGCGCCAGGACCGCTGTTACTCATCGCCGTGGCAATATTGACACGAGCCGCGCTGAGCTCTTCTCAGTGTGTGTTTTTATGGATGGACCGAGTACTCGGTTAAAAGGCAGTACCTACTCGGCGTAATCGGCGATTTTGCAACTGATCGCAGTCGGCCTAATAGATCGGTTTCGGTTCAGCGCTTAGTACCTACTGCCGAGTAGTGTATGCCTACAAATGTAACATTTTATAATTGAACTAGCTTTTGCCCGCGACTTCGTCCCGCGCATATATCATATACATATACATATATCATATTATAATCTTCCTCTCGAATCACTGTATCCATTTAAAAAAACCGCATCAAAATCCGTTGCGTAGTTTTAAAGATCTAAGCATACATAGGGATATAGGGACAGACGGCGGAAAGCGACTTTATTTTATAACTACGTAGTGATTAACTTTTTTTAATAGAAGTATGAAAGGTATATTTAAAAACCAATTTGGCTCTAGACCAGTAGTAAGCTGCGTAAAGCGTTTCGTCAATAGTTTCAAATGAGTCGATAATTTACAGACGCGCCGCGAAATACATCTTGGCAAGTAAAAGGTAAATAAACATACCTACATGAGCAATCATGTGACATGAGAAAAAGTTGTATGTTAGCAAAGTTGTTTCTAATCATTAGTTTTGGAAACGTATTGAGAGCGCAAATCGCTTCGTACATCGCCACCCGCTGGTTCGGTGAACCCGACTGCCGTGCCGCGGGTTGCCGGTTCGAATCACACTCGGGAGAAATATTTTTTGCGATGAATGTAATCATTTGTTCCGTAAAAAGTATTTATGTAGTTCATCTTAACGCAGATTACGGCTAATTTAAAACCATCATCGTTATCATCATCGACCACAAATCTAAACTTCTGGAATGTTATCTTTTGAAAAATATAAATTAGTAATTCCTAATTACATGTCAATATATAGTATTAGCAACAAATGGTTATTGATTCGTCTATTTTAATATTGTGTTATTTTTATTTTTTTAGTGTAATTACTCCAATTGTCTTTTTCTTTATCTTTTTATTATTATAATTTTTATTTTATTTATATTATGTGCTATATCTATAAATAAATAAATAAATTTATATCTATAAATAAAGTGGTTCTTTCTTTCTATTTAAATGAACGTTCAACATACCTGCAACACGAATTTCTGATCGATATATTTCTTAGCTATATTCGGCTGAAAGTCGGGCGACTCGAGCAGCCGCAGGAACAGCTCGTAGACCAGCTGCAGGTGCGGCCAGGCCGCCTCCAGCGTGGGCTCGTCCTCCTCGGGATCGAACTCGGCGCCGTTGGGGTTCGACGAGGGCGGCAGCGTCCGGAACAGGTTGATTGCAAACTGTCGAAGATTGCACGCTCGATGACGTCATTTCAGTTCATCGCCGTGTCGATAATTAGGGTTGTCAATTACTATAATCACGTTATGTTATATTAAATTATTAGGGTTGTCAAATACGTTGACAAAATTTGTCGTTGTAATTATACGTATGCCGATCAAAACGTAAAGAGGTTACCCTTATGTTAGTCGATAAAAGCAGGCTTCCGCCTAGTCGTATGAACGAACGCAAATATTTTTTCATTCGTCCGATCATTTACGCCAATGTTTAAATATCGATAGGTAACGACAGACCTTTATACGAGTACATTGTCACTATGACACACACACGCGCAAGACACACACACACACACACATATTCGCATCGCGTTTGATTATTTATATGACATTAAAAGAGAAATCACCGCGCACCATATTAACAGCCTCCGGGTATATCGCCTCTGTGATGACGCCGCGCTGTGACGTCACGTACTCGACCATCTCCAGCAGGGCGGCCCGCTTCACCTCCTTCCATTTGAGGTCCGACAGCGGCTCGTCCGCGAAGTCGAACAGCAGACAGCACTGGCGCAGCTTCTGGACGAACAGCTGCTCGCGCTCCGCGGCCGGCGCATCTGTTTGCAACGGACCAAATAATGCAAATACTCGTAAAAATAACGCATACAATACTAGATTCGAAATTTAACCGTAGCTGTGACCAAGTCCAAACAGTGGGTGTCCGTTAGCCGACATGATTTGAGCTGGTGATGACGATTGTGACGAACGAGTCGGTGACGGTGGTGATGGTGAAGAAGATGATGAATATAATTATGATAGAGATGAATACGATGAAGAAGATGATGATAAAGAAGATAATGATAAAGAAGACAATTATAAAGAAGACAATGATAAAGAAGATAGTGATAAAGAAGATGAAGATGCTGAAAATAATGAGGATTACAATGAATATAATGATGTGGTATTCCTTAAAATTATAATAAAAAACGAAGAAACTACAGGAACTATCCTTTCTTACGACTCATGTTATACTAAATATTGTGGAGACATCGCCTTTTAAAACATTACAATGGCCAACGAAACTGAAGACCGACGGTATGCGGGTGGGTACATTTAATAGGTTCAAAATCCCGAACGCGGGATTTGACTTGTCGAAAGCTTTTACATGGGGGGGCGTTATCACGGAGCATTGCAACACGCACTAATGGGGACCTGGTGAAGCGGGCCGAAAATCCAATTAAACAAGTCCTTCGTAAATCGGATCGAGTGTCGCGTCGAGAGCTCGCAATTCGTTTAAATTAAGCGTATGCACGGACCGGGGACGGCTTTGACCGATATAACCAAATGTATCATTGAAAGTGTTCCGAACGAATTTAACAAAAAAAAACCGTAGCTATATTTCACGATGCCACTTTTCAGCTTTATTAAATCTATACCCACTAAAGCTTAAGTGTTTGTCATTTGATTTATTTAAAAGTTACAATGCAACTTTGTAAGCTTTACAATAAATATACACATACATTAAACGTTTATAATGTAATTAGTAAAGAAAAATATGATTATGACGTCATCCGATTTGAAAGTTTCCGGCGAATTTGAATTTTTTTTTAAATCCAATTTTCGGGGAACGTCGTAAGCCACCTAATACACACCGCGGCAAGTGCACGTCCCCTATTTACCGTGTCACATATGTCATATGTCAGTTCGAGTAGATCTTGTTTGAAAATAGGAATGTAACAATTAGTGTACATATAAAGCATTATCAAAAACACATCAAAAGCTAACACATTACATTACAATGCTAACACGAACGATATCTCTACAATCACATTCGGAATAGTATTCGTTCGGAAATTATAAACTTATGATACAAAGAGTGAGAGTAGAGTAGAGTGTAAAGCTTTTACGCTGAAGGAGCCATTGAGGTGGTGATTGATATTAAAAAAAAAATGAAAAGACAAACGTTAACTACGACAAACTTTATGCTAAGTACACAATAATGAATGTAAAGTAGCATACATTATTCATAGTTCGTTTGGTCGATTTAACTCGTGCTAATGGTTTCAAATTATTTGAACAACCGATACACGTGTCTTGGTATGATGTTTACGAGTCGTGTCCGTGAGTTTGTAAACGTAAAGCATTCGCAGTGTGCGGCGTATTGACTTATATAACGGTCTTGGAACGATCCGTCCGTCATATTAAACGTAGGTACATGAACCCGAAGGAATCTAATCAATGCTGATTATTTACATTAAAGTCAGTATTGCATTACGTGTCCTCTGATATACCTGTACGTAAATATAGTACTTGGTGTTGGCCTAAAAGGATAGAAAATCAAATACAACATTGCTTATACAATTTCAGGAATCGTAAGGAATATTTAGAAGAAAAAAAAAAAATCAAACGTCTATAGACTTTTAGTTCAATCCGTTCAAACATAAATATGTACAATATTTATTTTCATATATAATGTTAGATTTTTATTTGGTTATCAATGATATCTTAGAATGATTAAGTTACAAATATATATTTTGATAGATTATAATGGTTAGTGATATAAAGAATATAGCGTAGACATAATTTAGTTTTACTTTGCCTCAATCATAACTATGTGTAGTTGTGAAACTTAACGATATAATAATTGAAAATTATAATAACTTACAAATAAATAATAAATAAATGTCTATTGGCACTGTTATCAAATGTAAATTGAAATATTATGTTTTTAAACTGAAAAAAAAAATTACAAGTCAAGAGCAAATATCTACTTTTAGATTATCCAACATATACGAGTATGTACATAATACATTATTAATCGAATGCAAAAATGTCTACTCGTATACTTGTTTCATTTCTTACTGGTGTTGTAAAGAAAAACATTAATAATTCCAAACACGAACACCGGAACGGCGATAAGCAAATGATTATTATCATTAAACCATCCCTTATCAACAAAGAACACAAGAACAAGGTGTCTTCCCCTTAATAGAGACAATAAGAAAAGTGTTAATGGACACATTCTTAGTTTCACTCTAGTTAGCAATTTAAGTTAGAAACAAATTACTCATTAGTCTGTAGGCTAGATTGCAATCTCAATGGAGTACAATATAATGTACTTCATAATAACAAAAAAAAAATATTAAACCATCCCGCCGAAACCCTAACTAGCCTCATACTCGATCGGTTAGAGACCCTAATCCGCCCGGACATAGAATAAACAAATGTGCTCATCGCACAAATGTTCGTCCCGGATGGAAATCGAACCGACGACCTCCGGTGTTGCAGTCAGGGTCTGTAACCGCTCCACCACGAGGCCATTCAGTACAGTCTCCATATTAGCTTTCATTCGCACTGCCGGTCACAGTAACAAGAATAATACTACTATTCTTGAACCCTTCACCTCATCGGCCTCATGTTATAAATACTATTACATAAGTTTCAATGTCAACATTGGAGCGAGAGTAAGCCACCAAATAATGACACAAACTACGGATAATACATGGAAACAAATTTTATAGAATTTCCAAAAACCAATGCGTGCATTAAGTTTTTGAACTTATACACTCAGACAATGCAATACTCATGCTCGTTACACAAAATATTTGTCCTGGTAGGGAATCAAACCGGCAGCCGCCGGTTCGTCGGCCAGGGTCGATAACCGTTGAACCAACGGATCAATGATATAATCAAAACGAATAAGCAATAAGCGCAGTGCAATCACGGCGCAATAAGAAGTACGCGCGGAAACAGCGATTTGCACTCGCTAAGACGAAATCAAAACGATTTTGCAAAGAAAGCAAGAAGCCTCTTGAGCGTGTATTGAAACGCGTTCCATTCAGTCATCCATTCAATTTGAATGGCATTCTGTTTCATACAGCTCTTTCCACGCTACACTGTTCAGTTTTAGCCTTTGAGGATTCATTTGTTTTCATTTCATTGTGTCATCGGAACACTTGGTTCTCTGTCGTCGGTAAAGTTCTTATAGTAGACTGATGAATTATTTTTTTTCATATTCTCTTGATATCTTCATGAAGTCTATTCTTACGATGCTTTAATCGCTGCTGCATTGGCCTATTCTCATCATTTCGTTTCTACCCTATCACTCTTCCTACGCTGGACGCTGGTCTTCTCTCATAATAAGATTTTAAGACCCTAAGGGGAAAACTCATAGTGTGCAAGTTTCATCACGACGGTGCTTTTCTTTAGTGTTATGAAGAGTGATATGTAATTTGTTAATTCACAAAACCCTTTTTTAAATCCAGAGATTTTGAACCTTGATTTGAGCCCGGATTTGAACGCAGACCCCTCAGTTGTGGGAGATTGAAATTCAAAGCACAGCTCATTTCCTAGGTTATCATAGAGGTGATTATGTGACGCATACTGTAATGATGCTTATCATGGCGAAAGAAACGGACACCCGAGCCACAGATGAGGTCATATTTTTGGCTAATTGTTTGCCGCGACGAAGAGAATGGCCGCTAGTTGGGGTCACGCCGGTCTCTAGTTGAGCATTACCATATACATTCTAAAATAGAACACGTGTTCTGTGAACTGGTACATCCACATTCATTATTATACCGCCGGGTAATATATAATAAATACAGTTAACAAGATATAAATAGATACAAAAACAGCGTGTGAAACTTACGGAGTAACGATTTTATTTAAAGAATGGATTAAAGACAACAAGAATAGATATGAATTAACTGTGTTAATTAACTCCGCGTTGGAAAAATTTGCTGACTCTCCTCTGCATATACTAATTGAATACTCGAATATATAGTCATTTCTCAACCCCAAATTCATGTTATGAACATTCGATTCGGTTGTATTCATCTTTATAATCACGCCAGGTCCCTAATAGGGAGGACATAGAGCATAGACTGTCAAATATCTATATCCTTACAAACCTGAGGAGTTTCGGAGACTTGACCTGGCTAGTAACTGACCTATTTGGTCGATGTAGGAAAGCCTTGGTCTCCCTCGGCACCTACATCCATCAACACTCGCATCGTATAAGTATCTGTTTTGTCATTCTTTCATCGTCTATTACCTCCAAATCTCAATTGATATACTCCGATAATACGGTATAAATGAAAAGTCGCGTTACCAGAAACAATTTCCACACGGATAACAATTCAACCAGGCGCGAGATGATGATCTAAGAGTGTAAGCAAGAAATGTATGCGAAAATAGACTTGTGGCCTTAATTCTTACGATCAACAGTGTACATAGATTAAACCTCGAAACTTAATACTACTGATAAGAGGGAGAGAGCGAGAGGTTTTTATTTGTGTCTCGGAGCACATTTTTCACTGGATATCGCTCGTACAACGCCAGACGGACAATCATATTTATAGGCAGGGCATGGTGTTGGCGCATTACATTCCCCATGGTGTGTGTGTGTGTGCATGCGTGTCTGCACGGTTAACCGGCGACCACCGGCCGCCTTCGGGTCGATATATTTCTGCGGCGTTTTCGCCATTAGCCGGGAACAATTTAACGTCGCATTTGAATAATAACGCTGTCATATCCTCAATTTGAATACGTAATATATCCGGTAGGAGTTTCGTGAATCTATATATCCGAGGATCGTCGGTGAAACGTTTAACACGAGCGTCCCAGTAACCGCCTATCACGCGTACAGCGTTTCACGTTCGATATGGCCGTCGTGGCAGACTTTCGGCTGCGACTGGAAAATACGCAAGCGATAGTACCTACGGGCTAGTACGGTGTATCGATGTTTGCGAGACCGAAATAGACACGATCATTTCGCAGGCGGACATTCGAAGGTAACTAACGAACGCGGTCGGTTTGTAAACACGGCCGTGGTGCGGCCCGTGGGCGGAACGATCTACGCGGATTAGTGTAATCGTTGTGCGGTCTGAGACGAACCTTTGAGAAGCGGCAGTTGCACCATTAAACTTTCCTTGTCAGCAGCGGGTGCCGGCGGCCGCTCGGGCGAGGCGGCGGCGGCGGCGAGGGGCGGGGGGGAGCGCGCGTCCGGCGGCGAAGGCGCCTTCTGCGGCGGCCCTTGGCCCTCCATGCCGAACAACGCAAAACGGAACGCACGGGCTACGTCTGTTACGCTTTCGGAACGCTTGGTGGTTTGGCTCGCGACGAGATCGAGACCGGAGTGGAACGACGGTGATTTGGGGATACCGAGCGGCGAGACGGCACGACGCGGCTTGCTCTCAGCGGCGGTGAACATCGCGCGTGG
>DWDX01005384.1:0-10580 GCA_018245675.1 Agara michaeli | reverse complement strand
TGGGACGGTTTTAGGCCACAGTCCACCACGCTGGCCGAGTGCCGATCGGTAGACTTCACACACCTCAGAAAATATTAGACACTTTATAACATCTCTAAGGTGTGCAGGTTTCCTCGCGATGTTTTCCTTCACCGTTACAGCGAGTGATATTTAAATATTAGTCTCTTGTCTAGTTTCCTACGATAGAAAATAGGTGGCGCAGTGCGGTGAGCGCTGCTACTGTTCAGTTTGCCACGACGTAAACTAGATGGCGCCGTCTGTCGCGGACGAAGTACGAACTCACCTTACGGAACAGGAACGGCTCCTCGTTGTACACGGGGTTGAGTCCGTTGGCCGGCACCATGCGCGTTCGGAACTCCTTGCGGATGGTGTCGGAGGGCAAGCCGTACATGTCCACCTCCACGTACGTGCCGACCTTCTTGTCCGACAGGAACTGCCCCGCGATCACCTGCTCGAACGGACACGTGTGAACTTTCACATGACCGTTAAATGTAGCTACCGAGATTGTTACACGATGTAAAATATTAATACTATCTATGTGAAGTATTGTTTTTGTTTTGCTAACCGTACTTTACACGTTCTCTTAATATGTGAAAAATCGAGATCATTGTGGTATCATCGCAGAACGTATTCATTTTGTAGTTAATGGGTTTTGTTGATATTGGCAAGATTTACCTATACGCTTCATTTATTAGTACCCGGGAAACATAGAATGCACTATAGTCCCTAATTTTATTGGGTCAGATTGCTGTAGGACGGATGGAGGGTGTGACGCACCTGCACGGCGCACTGCGCGGCGATGACGCCGTCCACGGGCGCGTCGGCGAAGGGGTCGAAGCTGCGGTCGGCGCGCCGCATGAAGTCCGGCTTGAGCAGGTAGCCGCAGTTGCCGTTGTACTCGAACTTGCCCTGGTTCAGCTGCATCGGCAGATCCGACGTCTGGAAGTTCAGCGACACCATCTGGCACCCCGCGTTCCAGAACACCTGCACGGAAACCGAATACGATTTTTTTTTATTGTGGACGTATAAAGTCAAGATGAAATTTAAAAAAATTGACATTAAAATAGGACTTAGGGATTCAATATATCAAACCTGAGGCATGTAATTGGAGGAGTCGGCCCTGGTGCCCTTGGGGTAGATGCGGGACATCTGTCGCTTGTTGTAGTTCACGAAGTCGATGGCCTGCTGCTTCAGGTAGTTCATGCCCGTGGTCTCCGCGAACGAAGACATGTTGTGGTGGATGTTCTTCTCTGTAAAGGACGCAATAACGTACTCGGTCATTTATTTAAGGATATTTTACATATTTTCTTGTACAGTTATGGCTTTTCGAGTTCTTCGTTTCTCGCCTTTCAATAAAATAAGCTTTACTGCCGCAGACATTAAAACGAATTAATTTTAATGTGTCCTTATATATCTCGTTAATTTTGTTATAGCACAAGATAGAAAAGACATAATAAGGGAAAAAACGGAACAGAAATGTGCGGTAACGTACTCTCGGCCTCCTCGAAGCTGACGAACTTGATGGGCTGCGCGTAGTTGACCATGGACGACAGCCAGGGGTGCACGTTGGTGGTGGAGCCCGTGTACTGCACGGGCGCCGGCGCGCCGTCCTCCGCCGCGCCCGCCGCAGCCTCCGGTGGCAGCTCCTCGGGCTGAGCACATGCAGACCTTCACTCCATAAATAGCCAAGACCGGTCACTAGCTAAATTGATGGTCGTTGATTCAACCCAAGACAAATATTTGTGCGATTACCTTAAACATTTCATTGTCTGTCTGTCTGTCTATCGGTAGTTAAGGCTTTGGGAATATGAATCGGTAAGTACGGTACATTTATTATTATATTTGTATGTAATTTCATCACAGTGCAATGCACAAGACGAGACCGGTCACCTTCACTTCGGGAGCGGGCTGCTTGACGGCGGATGCGTCTTCCTTGATCTCGTCTTCGATAACGAATTGCCCCTGACGGAACAGCTCCAGCTCCTGCTTCTCCACTTCCTGCTTCAGCCGCTTGTTCTTGATCATGATCTTGCGTTTGAGGGCGCACGGCGGCGGCAGCGGCACGCCTGGCTCCAGCTGAAACGTAGTTTTCTGTTTGGGGTATAGCCCTGCTTGGAGAACCGGTCGGAGATTCGTCGTCTTCAGCTATTTCAGCGGTCGGACTTAGGACACTATTGTTAGTAGGTAATTCGGCTTCAAGCTTGGTGCAGTGCGTTAATAAAGCATTTCCCGACAATTTCTATGTAACGTACGTTACTTATTAGGTGTACTATTATATATTTGTGTAACAAATATTTCTTGCAGACCAGTAACATCCTACTGATTTGGATTTCAGCCTTCCATTCGAGGAGTCTGGAATTGAAATCCAGGTCTAACATTTATGAGATTTAATATTTATTCCGCTATAACGGAAAAAAATGCGAAAAAAGGCTACTGTATGAGTCAAAGCCTCCATAGAGTGCACCTTGCATTTCTGTACTTTGTCAAACTTATGTGAAGTCTGCGAAGTTGCACTATTGCAACTATATAGATTGACCTAAATTCTTCTCAGTCAGAGACAAGATCCCCGCCCTCAGATCAAATCATTCCTAATTCAAATCGTTCAAACAAATCAAATCATTCCTCTTTATCGAAAAAACGTATTTGTATGCACCAGATCCAAACGGGTACTACTGGAAAGTTGCCCATATTCCCTAAGAAGGTACCCAGCTGTGATCACGGTTGCAATAGTGTCTCCTTACGACTTACGGGGTGTTCCGGTAGGGGCTCCTTCAGCAACAGATCCCCGAGGATCTCGTCGCAGTACTTGGCCAGCTTGTACTGCTGCGCCTTGCAGCAGTGGTTCTCGAAGGACAGGATGACCGGGTAGTCGGAGGTCACGAAGGCGGTGTCCCTCAGCGCGTATATGACGTCCTTGAACAGTATGTCCGTGCACATCGCCATCCCGTGGGTGATGATCGGCTCCTCGTCCTCCCCTTTCCCGTCCCAACAGTCGAGCTCCACGCATCTGGAATTTGATCGAATTTACCAAATTATGGAAAGCAAAACGTAGAACATTACATACAAATAAATCTAATATGGATTGAACAACCAATATTTGTGGACATTGGTAAAAAGTGAAAATACAATCAAATATGATATTTCTTAAATTTTAAAGATGAGATACAGCCAATGTGAAAACACCTTAACGATTAACACATACAGACAAGTAGGTTATATACATACACTTAGTTACAAAGAAAACATTAAGTAATAATAAGGTACATGGTACATTAACGTTACAAAATAAATTCAGTACATAAATTAATATTGACGAATTTTAATGTAAGTATGATTGTAAGAGATTAAATAATAATGGCAATACATGGAGCGGACAAGGGATGATAATCAAGAAGGGGTTATTGAAATGGAAGGGATAGATAAAATAAATAAAATAAAGAAATCGAGGCGTTTAACTCCGTTATGAGTACGTAACCAAAATATGTTCAAAATGACAAGGCTGGTGGTGCATAGAGGAGAGTCATTCCATTATTAATATATCCACAGTAAAGAATGTTGATATGTTTATATTTCTCCTCTCATTATGGGAGATCTGTGTCCAACGGTGGAACAATAAGAGTCCAAAAATAAAATGAGTATTGCTTATAAAACCAGAATTATTTATTGCACTTAAATTGAGAGCAACAATTTTATTATAAGTTTAGCCAATAAAGTTAGGAATGATGATGAAAACAATTAGAATCGAGATTAAAATGTTAATTGTACTGTTAAATTATTTTAAAGTGCTTGTATAATACAGGAAACGATACAAATAAATAAATAGAAATAAATGAATAACATAAAACTTGGATGAGACATAAAGATACTTATGTGATGTCACGGTAACATTTACAGTAACCAATACAGAGTAAGTAACAATCAAACACTAGTAACATACATTTGAAACAATTACAATTTTAAAATCAAACAATCTACAGTCTCTCGAAGTTCGTAGCGATGTCCCGTAGCCGCGCGATATCTTAAGGATTCACAAATGTGTATCAATGTGTCACACTAATATACAGTTGTGTACTCTAAGATTCGCAGAATACTTTCCGATGTCTTCGGGTCCGACGATGTCATTGGATCACTAGCGATGTAACACAGATACATGTGATATGACGCAATTTTAAGATAAAGAAGAACATCGACATATTACATATAGTGTACGAGTGAAACAGTGATGACATCAGATGATATGGCGACATGTGACATACAGCAAGTATAAAATAATGAAGAATATTGACATGTATAAAGTAAATTGCAGTATGTTTTCTCAGGAACTTCTAGTTATTTTATGGTTCCAAGATATAAAGACAATTTTTGTATCATGTATTCTTGTCTATCTGTTTTTCTGATTGTCCGGGTAATCATTGGAATGGCGTAACCGATTTTAATGGGAACTTAATTGGAAGATAAACAAATTTCTATAGCCACATATAAGCATCATTTTATTGGAGAAACATTTATGATACCAGTGCGAAAACGAAAATTCCTTAGAAATGATACAAAAAGCAAATTTACTTAGTATCCAAATTTCTTAGTTGAACTGGTCAAAAACTACTGGACGGATTTCTTTGAAATATCACACACAGACTGTCTGTAAGCTTATTTAACACATAAAATATTTTTATCAAAACGTGGAACAACTAATATTACATAGATGACCTACTGACTTGGTTTCAGATGTTGTGGTGAACAAACTGTAGCGCGGGCTTCTTCTACCGGATCTTGTGACGAAGACACGTCGACGCGCGAACCCTTGAAGATTCACAAAGGTATATCGATGTGTCGCACGAATATACATTTGTGTACTCCACGAGCCGCAAGGTGCTTCGGTGAACTGGATCACGGCGACATCGATACTCGAAGTGTTGATTAGCACTCTATGAAACTATGAATGACTAGCGTGTTACATTTATTTACAAGATATATTACAAGGTATACATGATGGCGTATATGAAATAGACGCTTTTAACAATCAGACATAACGACAAAATATTAATTTAACATTGAATATCAGTAAAGTACAAAACAGAACACACTGTGCGCGCAATCTTCTTCACCGAGCTCTTCCGAATTGCGATGGCACGTCGACGCGCGAACCCTTGAAGATTCACAAAGGTATATCAATGTGTCGCACTAATATACATTTGTGTACTCCACGAGCCGCAAGATACTTCGGTGAACTGGATTTTCGGGTACGATGATAGCCGACGATAACCGATGACGGCCGACGAGGCGAGCGGCTATCTAATTATGAGCGCATCATACGATTAGAACATAACACGACTATATTCAATAGCATTTTTCATTGAACAGTTCAAAAAATAAATACATAGTTAC
Source organism: Agara michaeli (assembly GCA_018245675.1). Taxonomy (NCBI): domain Eukaryota; kingdom Metazoa; phylum Arthropoda; class Insecta; order Lepidoptera; family Hesperiidae; genus Agara; species Agara michaeli. The sequence goes on along the minus strand of DWDX01005384.1, from coordinate 5,195 downwards.
AGTAATGGGGGATACAAAAAAAATCCTGTTCTTCTTCAGTTTCCTTGTTCTTCGATGTGTCGCCGACCCGTCGACGGGCGTACCCTTAAAGATTCACAAAGGTATATCAATGTGTCGCACTAATATACATTTGTGTACCCCACGAGCCGCATTGTGTTCTGTACGACGAGGAATAGTATTCTTGGGGCCGATGTCTTCGTGACGAGCGATGTTACTGTGCTTTAATGACGACACGACATACACATTATTGAAATATTTTATATGAAACGAACAATGATTATTATACATATATATTGTACATGTATATATTAAGGATGTAATGCTATATCATGTATTTTGTTCTTGTCGATCTCGCTTGATGGGAAGCGTAGATGGTTCCGACTGTGCCGATCTAGAATAATGCCTTCACTTGAAGAGTTAGCTCGAATAGCGTAGAACTAAACTGAGTAGAATATGAAAGGAACCAACCTGCACCCAGCCAACAGGACCTGGCGGTACATCTCCACTGAGCTCTTGCCGCCGAACTGTCGCCCTGACAGGTACGTGTTGTGGGACGAGTTGATGTAGTAGTGAGAGAGGGGTTGATCCATGTCCATGTAGAAGTCCAGCCGGTCGAGGAACACCGGCGCGTTCTCGTCAGACATGAGGTAACGGATGAGGCCGTCTTTTGTAAGGCATCCTAGAGATTTGAATATGTTCATGTAATAAATTAAAACAATAGCCTATCGTGTTTAATCGTGGAATATTCGTTTCACTATTGGCAGTGAAACAAAACTTGTTTTAGCAACAACTGCGCGGGAGAAAGGTTTAGAGCTGGTACTGCTAAAAGTACTTACTGGCATTCTTGGCTTCCTCGTTCTGTTCGTAGGTAGTGATGATTTCCAGGGCTCTCTTGTCATCGTACAGCGGGTACAGGATCTCGTTGAGGCGAGGGTCCCGCTGCTTCTCGTTCAGGAAGTTCACGAATTGCTCCATGTTGATGCGGTCGGATTTGCCTTGGGTACTGGAAATAATACCGGTAATGATGTAGTAAGGTATAAGTTTAATACTCAGAGACATATCTTGTGATAGGCCGTTGCTTTAAGGGTTAGGGTTCCTGGTAAGTAAGAGGTTGTTGAGGTGAGTTCGATTCTAACCCGAGAGAACAATTTTTGTGATGAAAGACAAGTTTATTTTGTGTTTGGGTGTAATATTATCTACACCCATGTGTATTTAAAAATGTATCTGTGTAATTTATCAGTTGTCTGGTCATCATAAGACCGACTCTTTGGATCTGATCTTGAGATCAGATAGTTATGTGTCAAATCGTCCCAAAGAAAAGAAATCTTCTGAGCATGCGTTAAGTTCCCATCAAACCTTACATGGTTTGGAATAACTCCTCAATGTCGTTCCTCGGGCAGATCTTGTGGTACAACGCGTAGAACTTGTCGAAGGTGAACGCCTCCCGCTCCATCCCATCGTTCTTGCCCGAGGGCAGACCCAGATCGGACAGGCATTGGTAGACCAGCTTCTCCGTCTTGCCCGAAGCGAACGTTCTCGCGACCACTTTAACCGGAACCTTGCCCTTTGGATCCGTGAGGAAACTGAGGCGCATCCAACTGGAACAAGTTATACGAATGTATGTACCCATCTATATGTGTCAGAGGAAAGTGGAAATAGAATTATAAACATTTAAAGCTTTTAGCGTGCAGTTCAATAAAATAGATCGTGTATTGTGTGCCAAAGAAATTGTTAGTAAATTAGTTAACACTTCATAGCCTTATATCAATAAGTACATATCTAATGGAAAGTCCAATATTGAATTGCACAAGTTAGATGGTATAACTATTTTATTAATCACAGCGCGTTATGCGCATGGACATTTGCAACACCCGAGGAGTCATCACTGCGGTGCCGGCTTTAAAGAAGAACACCGTTCCAGCTTGTTTCCTCTTGGTCTACATTACACCAAAGCCAATGTAAGCCCCGGATGTATTAATGACTTGATGTATGTGCAATGCTGGGTACCAGTCACGGTTTTATGTTTGTTTTGAATCTTCCATGTGTGTCAACTTTCATGTAAAATTTTAGCAATAGTAAATGTTTAATGTATTTTTACTTTCGTTTCCTGAGTTTGTACGCCATAAAAGGCAAAATCTTTATATATATGTACCCATATTTGTACAAATGAACGTCTTTGTCTTTGTCTTTGTTTGTTGCGCTTCGGGAACTCCTCAGAAGACAATTCATTCCAAATTTTCACGCTTTCTGTAGAAACGAATGTAGAAGACCGCCACTAGTCCAGATGTTTATTTGTTTATTCTTCATTGTTATATCTAAAGCCAGATAACAAAAGACGGACTTGGAGCGCCATAATCTATCAGTCAACCCTGGGTGTTGGTAAAAATATGTGGCATGTATGACAAAGAGAATGGCGACAATACAATTGTCACCGTTAAATGAACCGTTCACGTATTGTCAGATTCTTAACATTTAACGAATCAGGTACTATGTGGTATACGTTTGTGCTGAAATAAGGTTTTCTATCCTTTCTTATATCCGAAGACTAAAATTTTCACACGTGTACATTTATTGCGCATCAGCGATTTTAAACTGGCACCCCGCTCGCAAATCAATAAGCACCATTGGAATGAACCCGTCCGCTGCTCGGTACCGATCAGATCGCGCACGATAGCCCGAAACAAACCTCGCCGCCCTCGCACGACGTAGCCAAAGCCAGTACAGCCAACAGCAGGCGACATCATTTCGCAAACAAGAAACACAAAAGGTGATAAACACAAATTCAGACTTCTAATAGAGACGATCTTTTCATACATCTCGATCTTTATTCTTAAGAATCATCGCGTAATCACAAGAATACTTTGGTTATCTGGATCGAAACTTGAGCACCATTTAGTCTCCAGTATCGTTATATCCCAAATGGTCCTTTCGATTGGAGGATACGCGCAACTAAAACTGTTCGTCATATAGATTGACATATACGGACGAGCTACTGCGTCGACGCGAAACTGCATTGCGGTACCGTCCCCGCCTGCAGCCCCCGCCGCACCTCCCGTCAGCATCCCCCGGCGCTGAAGTTTGACCAATGTTGGTGCAAATACATTTCACTTGAATACGGATCAAAATGAATGAGTTTTCAAAAGCTGGAAATATTGAAAAACAGAAACAGATTAGCGCTATTGATAATCTTGATGATACCAAATAGGCAATTTTATCTTTACCTAACTAATGTACCTATAAGGCATATATCAGATGTAGATGGCAGGCATATATATGAGAGACGTCAATCGGGACCCGACAACACTACATTCCCATCCAAAGTGAACAAAGAAATGTGCAATCAAATTCAAAAAAGTGTCAATTTTCGAAAAGTATCCACAGATTCGGTGTTTGTAATAAAAGGAGGGATGTCCTTAGAAAAGTAGCAGGAACCATTGGTATTCGGCAAACTGTTGGCTCAAATTTAGTAAACCATTTGACATGATAATATAAAGAGAAGTCTCTGGAACAAAATCTAGTTCCACTCGATATCCGCCTTGACGCAGACAAGTTTCCAATATTGGATCAAATGTTGGCTCATACATTGTCCTATCGATTACCTGGGTACAACGCCAAAGGTGTTGAGGACTCCTCTTTTTTCTTCCAAGATTCTTCTCTTTGCAGGAAGAACAGTTTGCTGTCGCTGCGGCGTGTTTTGTAGAGCTGATTGGCGTTGAGGAGCTGATTTTTGCACATGGCTCAAAGCAAGAAAGGAAAATTGCGAGCGACGGGACGACCGTTTCGGGCGACGGAGAGGGCCGGACTGCAGTTAGTTGGGGGATCGATTCGCAAGGGCTGCGGCGGGGCGAGGCTGCGCGCGCATCTGTCTGGGACACCGGCTCTTAACCTGAGCGACATATCCCAAGAGATGAAATGAAAATTGGACTTAGTTGAAACTTTTTATGTGCACATTAAATTCTGGATGATTTTTGTAATAACAACGAGAACAGAAACGGAATGGATAATGACATGATCGATGTAGACCAACCCTCGTCGCATAGATTTTTGTACTCAATAAGTTCAAATAACCGATGAATCTTATACAGAACAATTTTAAAATGGTGAGACAATCTTGTATCAACATTAAATTACACAGAGTGAGCAGTACATAGATTTGTATTAGATAAAATCGTATAAGAGGTGAAGATGCGAAAAATAATAGAACCACTGGCCTCGGCGGAGGCTGTGATGCAATTCGCTTTGCCCGGGGATCGAATGCGCGCGCAGGTCTATAATGTTCGTCTCGTCTGTCGAAGGTGGGTGTCACTTTTTCATTATCCTCATTTTTCAATAGCAAACAATTTTGTATCATTATAATTTGTATCGTAAGCCTCGTAGCTCCTCGTAATAGTTGCTGGTGCTTCGTAATATTTGTCTTCTAGTGAACGGCACTCGGCCGCCGGCCATCGACTACGGTGTCAGTCTGAGAGGAGACCTTTGTTCACAGCGGGGCGACGCTAGCTGATCATAATGATTCTAATCGTTATGATGACGTCGATGATGCGGGTCATAACTACGATTGCGACGGTGCTAATGGCGCTGACGCTGGTGGCGGCCATTTTGCTGATGCCCGTGATGCTGTACGCGTTCAAGAGGTTTGCGGTGGTGTGGCTGGTGAAGATGCTGATCACGGGGCTGATGCTGGTGCTGACGATGTCGGTGCCGATCCAGACCCTGGCGCCGGCGGTGGGGATCGTGAACGCGATGACGTCGATGCCGCCGGAGGTGCCCGGCATACCGATGGTGGCGGGAATAATTGTACTGGCGATAATGAAGCATTACGGCAAGCTGATGGATACGAATGTAGTAGGATCTGGTTTTGTTTACACATTGAACATACGCAGTAGCTATTTCATTCTTCGATACCATGTTGAAATTAATTAAATGGTTCACTTTTATTTATTTACAATACATAGAATACTTAGATCATAATGTTGTCTGATGAATATAAAGCGCAGTAAAGGAATTAAAAAAAAAATTAAAAAAATGATTGTTTTATTATTTTGTTTATGTATGTATGTATGTATGTATAGTAGTTATTAGCTTAGAATTTCTTCAAATGTTTCAAATAATTATACATTTTTTTTTTTTTTTTTTTTATTGTATGAGAGTAGCGAACGAGCTGGCAGCAGTCACGAGTGACCACTCCCGCCCAT